>OU015493.1:37884595-38164595 GCA_907164885.2 Dolomedes plantarius | reverse complement strand
CCACGAGCGCTAGAGGTGGCAGCAATATTGTCTGGTCCTCTGTCGACAATCGCCGTGGCAACTGCTTCGATTGTATCCTGTGGTACAGGTTTTCGTCCTCTGCCTGACTGAACCTTCAGAGAACCTGTTTTCTCAAACGTCGCAACCATTGGTTTTAGCCCATTAACTGACACAGGACCGTTACCTTTAGGCATTTTTTTGTGCGTTCTAAAAGCACGAAGAGCGGCTGACGCGTTGCACTGGTTGAGGTAAAAGAATTTGACCAGTAACGCACGCTCGACTAAAGAAGGAGACATTGCACATAAACTTTCAATCCGATTGATTCGAAACGTAACACATTGCCTTTTAAAACACAAGCAGCTGGCACTGTGCCAAAGGATGTAACGTGAAATTTGAATAAAGAACTTCTTCTTCTGCTCAGCGTACGTGATATTGCAGATCACGAGACTTTATCGGTGTTTATGTAGATTTTACGCTTTTTTAAAAGTGTTTCCATATTGTACTTGAACTAATTAAGGAAATGTGCATAATAAAAGGTAATTTTATTCCGTATTAATTTGCATTTGTTAACACTCTATTTTCTATTACACAGCGCCAAATATTCCCCTAGCGGTGACTTTTGGAACTAATTTATTTTTTCGCAGAATCCTTCGTCCCCCGTCTTGTTTAATCTTCCTACAAAATGTGGCACCATTCTCGCAAATAGATCGCGCTACAGAACACTGTGAGCACTGTCAGTTTAATTATGACCACCCGGTATATATATATATATATATATATATATATATATATATATATATATATATATATATATATATATATATATATATATATATATATATATATATATATATATATATATATATATATAAATAATGATAAACATGTACTTTCAAGCACGAATAACTTTAACTGTGTAGAGGAGAAGAAACACGACAGTGTAGACGTAGCCAGAGTGGTAATACTTCTAATAGACCGGTACAGGAGATGAGTTCACACATATACACTTGAGGAAATAACAGGAACACGTTGAACAGTTGACTCAGTTTATTCCATGGAATTAAACTTCAAGACGGCGACATGGAAGACATGTACACAACAATATGAATTGACACAAACTGATACTGATACATGGACGTAACAAGCTAGCCACCGGACTCCGCCGAGGCTTGAGTATCGAACACGATTACATTCTAATATAGTTGGGAGCAGACGCGGACAGCAAACCAAAGGAAGTAATGAAGCAGAGCCAAAGAAGTAGAGAGCGCGAAAATCCTCTGTCTCACTTTTTATACTGAGTAAAGTCTGATTTTTCCACTAGGTTTAGAATTCTTTTAATTGGTTGACGCCGATCATGTGGTATTTCTTCGAAGGGGGATCGAGATCACAGAAGTCTAAAAATAACTTTCCCGCGCGTGCATTAAGAGAATATTAAGTTATTTCAATTTCCGATTTCGTTTTAGAAATAGGTCTGGGCTTTATTGAGAAAAATTTAGGATACGCGTTAGATGTAGGACAATTAATATTAGTGGGGTGTTATTATTGCTTACACACACACACACACACACATATATATATATATATATATATATATATATATATATATATATATATATATATGTATATATATATATATATATATATATATATATATATATATATATATATATATATATATATACATATATTTGTGTATATATATACACTGCTGGCCACCCAAATTGCAACACCAAGAAAGACAAGAGATATCGCAGAAAAATTTATTTTGTAGATAACATGTTGACCAAGTATCAAATGATTAAATTTATAGACTTCTGTGAAGTGTGGTTCCTGCCAAAATCAGTAGCCAGAGTAGCCGCCATTGTTGGAGATCACCGCTGCCACACGCCTCGGCATTGATTCAAAGAGACTTTGGATGAGTTCTTGGGGTACAGCAGACCAAGCAGCTTCCACACGTTGCCAAAGTTGATCTGCTGTGGCAGCTGGGGATGGAATCTGGGTGAATCGCAGACCAACCATGGACCACATGTTTTCTATCGGCGAAAGATCCGGAGAGCGAGGTGGCCAGGAAAGCAATTCAATCTGGCGATTGACGAAGAACCGTTGGACAATGCGTGCCACGTGTGGTCGCGCATTATCCTGTTGAAAGATGGCTGTGGGCATGCCCTGAATGTAAGGAAGGACAACTGGCTCCAACACCTCGGAGATGTAGCGCTGGCTGTTTAAAGTAACGGCAATGGGTACTAGAGGTGTGCGAGAGTGATATCCAATACCACCCCATACCATAATACCCGGTGCAGGACCAGTGTGGCGGTGCATAACGCAGCTGTTCAGCATCCTCTATTCACGGTGTCTCTAGACTCGAATGCGACCATCGTGGTGTTGCAGACAGAAGCGTGACTCGTCAGTAAAGACAATTTCATTAAATTCTGCCGTCCACATCCTTCTGTCATCGCACCATTGGCGGCGGAGACGTCTGTGGTTCTGCGTCAAGGGTAGACAAAGCAATGGACGTCTTGCGGACAGACCACTCTGCTGTAAAAGGCGTCGAATGGTACTCGCAGACACTGGACGATGCGTTACAGACTGCATGTGCTGTGCTATGGTTCGTGATGTGACTGAGCGATCCGTCGCTGCCATGCGCACAATTTGCCTGTCATCACGTGAAGTGGTGCGCTGAGGTGGATGCGATCGAACACGCCGGTCCGTCGTACCCTCCTGCATCCAACGATCACATATCCGCATTACAGTTGCTTGGTTTCGTCCAACACGACTACCGATTTCCCTGAAAGATAATCCACAATCTCGGTAGGCCACTACCCTTCCTCTGACGAACTCGGATACTTGATCAAAAGATGATCGCTGTTTTCGACGAGGCATAATTGATCGTTTTTTTTTGAAAAACCACAAGAAAAACACAATTGCCGAATTTGAAATCGTCGAAATCTCCAAGCCTTAAATAGCTCTTTGAAGTGGCGCCACGGGCGCGCGTGATGTGCGTCTGCGCTGAAATTCTAATCATTTGCATATATCAACTCCGCTAATGCATGTTGTAAATTTCATGCTATTTGCATGCTTCCTTCAGGGTGTTGCATTTACAGTGGCCAGCAGTGTATATAAACAATAACATCTGACAATAAGTCTCAGTGATGTCTGAAAACAAATAAAGCTAAATTCGTTTCTGTTTACTATAAATCGAGGATTGTGTTTCAGTTGCAAAAATATCAGTTGCGTCGCGGAGATTAATTATTTTCGAAAGGTAAACTCTATAAAATGTTAATAAGTTCTGTAAAGATACCTCAATCCATATATTATCCGTAAAGACTCGGTAAAATCTTTATGCAACAAAATATTTGGATATTTTTTAAAGAATTTATCAAATTTAGCTATGCCAACGAATATTTCAAATAAGTCATTTACAAATATTATTTCTTTGCAGAATGTTGGAGCGGTCTACATAATGAAATATTCTTTTTAGAAAATCACGACTGTGGAACTTGAAACTGCATTTGAGATTAACTACACTCTCATTTGCATCTATACAAAAGCAATCAGAAATTTCTAAGCGATTGAATAAAGTTTTTGAAAATCTAGAAATCGAAATGAAAGGGGACTTTAATTGTGAAAGATAAATATAATCTAAAATAGGGAGGTTGCTTGGTAAAGAGAACTAAGGTAAATTTTTGCTACTCAGTGGCTAATTAGACTGGGAGCTACCTAAAAAATGACGGTATTTTTCCTTTCTGTCTTATAAAAAAATCGTTAATCGGTAGTAAAAACTTTTAGATAACTTAAATATCCAAGGGATGTCACATTTTGTATTATGTTGAAATAGAAATATACGTTA
Source organism: Dolomedes plantarius (assembly GCA_907164885.2). Classification (NCBI taxonomy): domain Eukaryota; kingdom Metazoa; phylum Arthropoda; class Arachnida; order Araneae; family Dolomedidae; genus Dolomedes; species Dolomedes plantarius. Next base: position 38,160,748 of record OU015493.1, on the reverse strand, counting down.
AGAGATATATTTAACAACCAGTTAGATGAAAAATCTAGATCTGTAGGATTGTATTTTCATGCATATTTCAATCAAAAGAAATGTTCATGAACCTCCAAACTGTAGGTAATTTTACATTTTTAATGAAAAGGAATAAAAATCTTAATATAATTAATTTTCTTTTTTTATGCTAAAGTATTCACAACTTCCTATCACCAATAAGTGTGAAGAAAGCTAATAATATTTCATTATTTGGGTTTTATGCTTTATGGTTAAACGGAACACATAAAGGAAGATCATCACCTATAATTTTAGCCACATGTTGTTCAGAAAACTGTGATGTATAATTCAACATATATTCTGGAAGAACATTGACTATATTATCTACTAGCTGAAGTACCCGGCGTTTCCCGATTTTCCAAAAATAATATGCCTATGTTTTAATCTGAACTATCAACTATATCTATACAAAATTTCAGCTCAATTGAATCAATACTTTTTAACTTATAAAGGAACAAACAGAGACCTATTCGAAATAATCTAAAAATTTCGCAGTTTCAATGAAACACACTGATTTTTGAATAAAGTTCAATAATTCAAATTCGATTTACGCAAATTGTGCATAAAATTGTACATAAATTCAAAAACATAAAGTTTATAAGTTAAATAAAGTTCTGTAATATTATACCAATAAATTTCCAGTTGATAGCCAATAAATTGTAAATCTTTTTTTACCTTAAATGTTCAATAAAAAGCGTGGTGCCAGATGTAATTTTCTTCAATAAACCCTTACGCGTTGCCATTTTCAAAAATACTTTTTTTGTATTTATCAATACCTCCTCCACTTGAATCTTTAAAATATTAAATGTTTTACTGATAATAAATGAAAATGTAGTTTGATGTGTTGCTATGGTTACTTAACTATGGTTGACAAAGAAAATTCAAATGTTAAATGTTTTACTGATAAGGAAAATATCTTTTTATGTATTTCTATCTTTTTATGTGTTTCTATGGTTACTTTGGTTGACAAAGGAAAAGTTGTAAAGGTGAAGCATCAGCTCAACATTTAGGCCCCTAACTTTCTTTCTGTTGATCAGATATACATAATATATAGCCTATGTCCATCTGAAATAATCTACCTTTCAAATAGTGAAATAATTTTTCAAATAGGTGCAGTGATTTCGGAGATTACCCTCCATATACAAAATCCTCTCTCTCTCTTTATATATTAGTATAGATATCATATTTAGGACATAACTCAAGTACTACGAAATGCATAAACAGCATGAAAGAGCACGCTGGGGAGTTATAATCATTTAATATCCTTAAAAATCAAGATCAATCATTTTCTAGAAATACAATAGAATAAATTTAATCGTCAAACCCTGAGAATGCCGGAGAAGAACACATTCATTTATATCCGAATGAAAAGAGTTTCTAAAATCCTTGTAATTTCTCATTCTTTTATCGAAATTTCACATTCAAATTATTTGAATAAAGTGTAGCAATAGCTGTTGAGTTATTTCTTTTCCAATATCTTCCCCATAAAAAAGTAAATTTTACTTACCTTGATATCCCTAAAAAGTATATCTTGCAACATTAATTTTGCGGTAGCATGACTGGCGATAAATTACTTGCAGCTGTCTTCTGGGCGGAATAGGAGAATTAATGTCCTTGTTTATATATTCATCTAACACGTAGAATAAAACGAATCCTTCGTGAGTGAATAATGGTTTGAATAGAGGTTTGTAGATGTGTGTCAGTTGTGCATTTGTCTCTTAAATCTCTAGATAATGCTTCTTGAAATACTGCCTTTATATTTCGAAGCAGTTCTTGAAATAAACTAATTATTCGTTTTGGAATTAAATTGGAGCAATTTTGACATTTAAAAGAATATCTGTGTTTTGAATCTCTTACAAAATACTCGAGTTTCATATACAATAATTGCCGTTATTTTCGCTTCTTTATACAATAATATTTAAAAATTTAGTATTCGTTCAAAATCTCGAATTCACATTTTGCACTCATATCTAAAAAAAAACAACCTGAATTCGAAAATAGAAATTTTCTGTGGTTGTTCTCTGTCTATGATCTGTCTTGATATTGCCTACCAATAATTCGGCTTTCTTTAAAATTATTAATACTAAGAAACTTTATTAATACAGAATTAATTAATACAGACACTTTATTAATACAGACTTTATTAATACAGGCACTTTATTAATACAGACAAATTATTAATACAGAATAGGTATTAAGCCATACTCAGTCATGATTAGCACCAAGCCTTTTAAAAAACGAATCAATCCATCAGCATAATAAGGATAAGGAGTGATTTACACTGCTGGAATTTCAGTATTTCAAGAAAATCCGTGCTCCTGTTTAATAATGCCACGGGCTTATGTTAATGTTTATATGAAAACTTTTTGCTGCTTATAAACGTGGAGACAATAATGAAAATGTCTGCTTCTACCATTGGCGGCTGCTTCTACCATTCAATGTCTGCTTCTACCATTCCAAGGCATATATATATATATATATATATATATATATATATATATATATATTTATATATATGCCCCCCCCCTAAAAAAAAAAGCCGCCCTTGGCTTCTACGTGTACACAATTACTCATACTAATGGTGTCCTGTACAAATGTTTAATTTTTAGAGGACATATGTTTTAATGTTTGTGTTTGCATTACAAATGCTGTATACGAAATACCGGAAGTTTCACGCTCCCATTTTTTTAATGAAGTTCGTTTAAACTTTGAGATTTTTCCCAGAGAGTGATCTTGGTAACGAATCATATTAGTATTGTGACCATTTTTTAGCAAGATGCGAGTATAATAATGTGTAACTCATCCCAAAAAAATTTCGGAAATATATAAATTTAAAAAAATAAACATATCTACAACCTGGACCATTCTTAATTTAACGTTTTGTAACTTTTTTGTATATATAATTATATTTGGTACTTTCCCATTACACCGACCTGTCTCCAGCGATACGCAAGAAATCGTTAAGTAAATAAAATGAATGCAAGAAAATACTCAATTTTCAGACCACATTTCTATTTTTGCAAACAACATTTTAAAATTAAAACTAAAAAACCCAAGAAATATAAATAAAGCAGATAATTCTGACTTTTCCCATTCCATATCTTTTTTTTTTTTGCTTTGTAAACTACATTTCTACTTTCAGTGAGATATATATCATTATTCCTCTGGTATTGTGGCAGACAGCCGAGAGGAGCTATGGCTTTTGTGGACAATGGTGCCCGGCAGACTGCTTTGTCAAGACTCCTACGTTGTCACCTGAAGTGCCTTAAATTTGATCAAGGAAAAAAGATCTTCCCCATTTGTGAAAAATGTAACATCAATCATTCCATCCCTGACCATCTCCTTTCTTGCTTGGCTTGCAAGCCGCAAAGGAGGATTTGACGCAGAGTCCCCTTCTTGTCTTGGATTTTTTAAATGTTTTCGGTCTCATTGATCTGGTCTAGCTTATCGGCTTGATCAGATGGGATTAGTAACAACAACAATCATAATTATTTTATTGCGGGAATTTCGTTTGCAGGAATAAGTGTATGTAAGAAGTTCACAAAACAAGTCTATTTAACTGCATGTAAGAAAAGGACAAATCTACATCGGGAAATAAATCTTTGAATCATTTTTAAATTTCCTGTTTAAGGTTGCCTTGTGTTATAGCACACTGGTTTCGGCTCTGAGGTTGCTCGCATCGAATCGCTACTAATCGCTACTAATCGCATCGAATCGCAACCTCCGTTTGTGTCGTTCCTTCATAGGTTGGTAACGCTGGCCCTCCTATATGGTGCTCCCATAATAAAGTGACCTGCAAAACTGCGGTGAATAACAGGCGAATGTCTAGCGACAAGTGCCTCGTCATTAGGAAAAATAAGTTCATGTTCATTCACTACATTGCAGTCTACTTCTACATACACTTAAATAGAGTTGCTTTAGTAGTAACGCCGTGATACAATCGTCGCTTCGTGCAATCGTGGTTTGTAAGTAGATGTGCCAGAGATTCAAAAGTGGAGTCTGTAAGCATATGAGAAAGGTTTTTCCTCTCTGAGAGGTTGGCGGCATGTCGGTATCCTGGGAAAGTAGAAAATATTTTTCATAAATTATTGATTAAATAGTTTAATTTGTCTGTATCGTATTCTAACTCTTTTAGTGAAGAGAAAAAAATATGCAAAATGGGAATTTGGTTTACAATTAACATTGATTAAATAGAGTTCATGAGCTTAACGTCTTATTGTCAACTTTAGATCCAGAATCTTTGCTATAAATACTGAATTTCTTGCCTTTATTTTCACTTGCTTTGCGGAAAAAATACTCGTATTATCATATCAATACTAATATTTAGCTTTTATGAATATTGAATCATTTATATTGATAGAAAAACAAAACTCATAACGATTAAAATGACGAACAAAATATAAAAATTGCCTCATGTATCTTTAGGGTTTAGTTAGTTTGCTAGAAGAAAATATTTAGCTTTTATGAATATTGAATCATTTAAATTGATAGAAAAATAAAACACATGACGATTAAAATGTAAAAATTGCCTCATGTATCCTTACGGTTTAGTTATTTTGCTAGAAGAAAATATTTAGCTTTTATGAATATTGAATCATTTACATTGATAGAAAAATAAAACTCGTGACGATTAAAATGATGATTAAAATGTAAAATTTGCCGCATGTATCTTTAAGGTTCAGTTATTTTGCTAGAAGAAAATATTTAGCTTTTATGAATATTGAATCATTTATATTGATAGAAAAGCAAAACTCATGACGATTAAAATGCAAAACTTGCCGCATGTATCTTACAGTTTAGTTATTTTGCTAGACGAAAATATTTTCATATATCAAACATATCAATTACATGTTTATACCCTTTATATGAATTACACGACTACAATTATTTTTCAACTTACTTTCCTCACTGTACGTAATGTGCATATGAAATTAATTTTGTTTAAAAGGAAACAGAAAGAACATATTTCAAAATTCTTTTAGCGTCTAACCTAATGCGAAATACAGCTTTAGCATGCGTGTTGAATGCATTCTTCTCAGTAAAAAATAGAATGCAAAAGCCAATGGTTTGTGTTACAAAGACCCTTTCTACAAAATCTCCATTGTTTGGCATCCAAATAAAACGGGATAAATTTCTAAAGAGACATACCTTTCAAAGTATAAAAATCTAACCCACGAACACTCTTCTTTTTCAAACATGTAAATGAAGGGTACAAAAAACTGCCATCGTATTCAGAACTATTTCTTTTGATCTAAGATAAAAGTGTTACACAGCAATTCACGCCGAATATTTGTCATATTCTTTCAGAAACAATATTTACCTTAAAAAGAGTAACGACTTAAAAAAATTTCAAAATAAATATTTTGTGCTTTTAGAATATAAATAGATATGTTAGGTTATTTGTCACAAACTTAATGTGCCTGGAAACATTTAAAAATAATACCTGTACAAGATTACCGGTAATCAGTAATAAATTACTTCATGGGGTCTATAGACACGAGTCGGAAATTCGAAGCATATTTTCTTACAAAAAAATTTACAATATATTCACTAGTTTTTCGTATAGTGTAGAGCTCTTTAAAACTGTTTAGATGTGTTTCTAGTAAAAATAACATTTACCATGCTAACGGTACAATTGACAGTACAGTTGTAGAAATATAATTTTATAAAATATCTTTAAATAAGAATAGGGTCCAACAAGGGGCTTTTATAGCATCTGTGCATCATTGAAACGATAATACAACGAGATATACCCAGCAAAGTTCACTGTTGTTCTTGTAAAATATGACCCTTTACTAAACTGAGAAATGCTATTTATTCCAATTCTGTTAATTGAATTATTTTAGTACCTGACTGAACTCGACTATAAAAAAAGGTATATTAAGTCTTATTGCTTGTTTTTAGTAATCATACTTTTATGCCTCTGCCTTTTAATATAATTTTAAAAAATAGCTAATTTTATTCTTAAACTTTCTTGGAAGTAATAAAATCATTAGTTTTCTTGAAAGTCGAATTTTGTTTTGTCATTTACAATGAATTTTCTATATAATAGAAATAGTAAAATTTATACATATCATACATAGATCATCCTACTTTTATTTCTTTATCAAAATCCTTGATTGCTTTACTGCTGTCTGAAAAGTTACATCAGATGAACAAAGAGGGACGTCCCTTGTCATTTCATTTAAAAATTTATAATCCGTAAAAAGTAGAATATAAATTAAAATGAAATTTTCTCCAAAGCTGTGTGAAAAAAATGGTGGTTTATTCCCTTGTGAAAAGAATTAATATGGAAGACATAAAACGGATTTTCACATAAAAAAATATGTTTTATGACCTGCGCAAAGCTGAATTAATGAAGCATAATTAGTGTTTTTTTCTTTTAAAACTTTAGTTAAATTCATCTCTGAGTTCACAAATATTTATATAACTTCTATTAATATTAAATTATTTTTAAAATTATGTTATTAACCTCATATTTTAGAGAGATGTCAGTTGTACTTTATATTTGAGAGAAAATAATCAAATTTAAAGAGATACAAGTAAGATACTAGTAGGAACAACTTTAAGCTCTGTGCTAAGTAAAGCTAAACGGGAAAATGCTGTACATTGAGATAAATGAGCTTTTCGAAATTGACCATCATCGGTAATCCAATAATAAAAATCGTGAAATATGGAAAAAAAATCTTCAAAATATTTTCTTAAATTGTTTCTTGTAATGCAATCAACAGTTTTCAGTTTGTTCCTTTATTTTATGTGAGACGTAGAGCGTATAATGCGATGAAGAAGCATTTTACTCTGAAATATATAGCCGTAAAATTGAAACATATGAATAAACCTTGCGAGAAAAAAGTATTCAGCCTTTTAATATCAACCATTCCGATAATTTCATTTCTCTTCTGATTCAACCTGATAAGTTTGCCAAACATTATCAACTTTTTTTTAAAAAATGGCTAGTTAGTTTTTGTCGCCGTGATTAGGAATAGTGCAGAGTTAAAAAAAAGTGTACTATCCATAGAAGAAAAGTGCCTTTGCCTCGAAAGAGGTTGGACTTCTACCTGTTGTTCCGTGGAAGGAATTTAACTTCCCTTCTACCACCCAATAGAAATTCTAGTGGAGGTATTCCCCCATCCACCACCTGGGGACGTACCTTCTAAGGGTTACGACTAGTTAGTTAATTCAACACATTGACCTTTTACTAAACGAGCTACTGTATGATTAGTTGATCGGGTAATTTTCGTAGCAGTTAATAAATAAAACAATTAACTTGTTACCAGGTAGAACAATGACCACATAGCAATACTGCTTTCTGTTTCTGTAGATATATCTGTTATGAGGGGTACCAGAGATACCCCTTTGCGTTGTGTAAAATTTAGGGAGGTGAACTCCAAAGTGAACTATGCGTTTATAAATAAAAAATAGCAACATTTATTATACAATATGATACAAGAAAGGTCAGTTTTACATATTATATATAAGATCTTGATTATACATATTATAACAGCATTAGGGCATACTATATCCACTTCCTGCGGCAGAACCATTACGGGTCGAGTGAAATAAAGTTCTATTTTCCAAAATTTCTAAAAAGAAACACCAGCACTATTTGAAAGGGAAGAAATGACCAACCTGGGGAGCTTTGATGAAACAGCAGGGCAAGGCATGGGGTCGTTGTGGCACTTATATCGGAGGAGGCTTTAGGTATCGGGCTAAAAATCATGTGGCCCTTCACTGGCGGAGGCCGCAGGATTCGGCGCTGGCGGTTGAACACGGACATTTCGCCATTTTACGGGGGCGTCTTTTCTTCCCAGGCTTTCTTCGCAGCTCGCTAACTCAAATCGCTCTCTGACCCTCGTTTCTCTCACACACTCGGGGTTCATTTTTCCCCCATTTGGATTATGACTCCTCCCCAGGTCAGTTATTCACGTAAACTTATTGCCTCTTCGAGTTTTTTATTCGGGGGCAGGATGCTCCGACATCCCCATGGTTGACCCACGTGGTACTCTTATTTCCAAGAAAATTGGATGTCCGTTCAATTTTCTGGAATTTCTTTCTCCCGTCCTGAGGAATTCAGGGGGTTCGATGTTTCTTGGAAAATTGGTGCAGTTCCCCCTTTTTCCAATATGGCCGTTTTATGCCCCGTAATTGTGATGGATAAACAAAATGGCTATGACGTTGGAAGGAGTTCAAAATGTCCAAATTGTGGATCCTTCACAACAATATCAATACTAAAAATGACTTTCGTAATATTGTTAATCTCGTCAGATACAGATATACGTTATATAATCCCCTTTTACATTAAAACACTGAACCAATATCTGAAAGTTTACAAGGTAGTAAAATAAAAGTATAATCCTGGTGTGACACTCAAACTTGTCATAAAATTAAATTATGCTATAACGAATTACGCTATTTTATAACATGCCATTAAGTAGCAACAATAATTTGATGCTTCAGTTATGCTGCAGTGCCATGAAAGGATTTTCGAATTTAAGACGTAAAATCATGCTCCATACAAAAGTTGTAAACGTAGTTGAATAATGAAAAATATTTTCAATAAAAAAAAAACTCCCCAGAATTAGACTCTGACATTTTCCAATATTTTAGTAAAAACATATTCAATAGTCAGTGGCATAGGATGGTATATAATAAGTTATATGAAGCATATAAGGATATATGTTAAGTTATATGAAGCATATAAGTTAAGTTATATGAAGGATATATCTTGCTTTCACACATTTTAAATATGACTCCATAATTACCCTTTGTGTGTTCATGTCACCTCTTTAAAACCATGATCTTGATGATTTTGAATTTATAGTTACACTCGCTGGACTAGTTGGTTATTACTTAATTTGTTGACCTATTTTATTCGAATGCAGACAAATTTCGATTTATAAATATCGTATCCCTCTCAGTTTCATGAAACTTTTACTAATTACTGTAATAGGATAGTATAGGTTGCAATACAACCTTAATAAATTGATGCGTGCATGTGTTGGGGAAAGCAAGAAAACATAGAGAATTGGCCTTTATCATACATTTATTCGACAATACTAAAAATTCTTTTAAATTGAAATTAATAATTTAATAAGGTTCCCTTTCATGTGATACTTAATACACGAGGAATCACAAGCAGAGACAAAATATTCAGTCAAAGCAATTATTTCTAGGATCTTTCGGGAGGCACTTACAGCTGTTGAAGAATACAGCGATGAAGGATGTCGTTGACAGGTGCCCACATCAGGTCATACTCAGCAGCATCATCTCAGACTACTGGAACTTCCACTAGACTCCGCGATAGCGCAATTGGCTCTCTATATCGTCAGGGCTCCAGGAAAAGCAAGCGAAATCTGTCGACCTATCTACTTTTTTTTTTCTTTTTGAGGGGCTAGTGTCCGTTTACTGGGGCCATTTTGCCCGCCCCTTTTTCTCTCATTGGACAGTGGGCTGCCTTTCTCTTAGCAGTTCATCCCCCAATTGGTCACTTATTTCACTGCTCATGTTCCCATCATCTACCAAGTACCTCCCCACAATAATTTTCGTTTGGGATACCACTTTGACCATTATCTGAAAGTTTTATTGTGGGCCATAAAATAACGTCACCATCTATCTTGCAACATTTATAGTCTTTTGATCGTTATCAATGGCCACGCAGACAATTTTTCTTTTACATCACCTCGGTGTTCTTCAAGTCTCTATTTATTTTTTGCCTCTGGAGTTGTTATAAGAGTTTTATAATTGACCGTCTCTCGACTACACATCTCGGTGAACTATAACATCCAGCACTTCTACAGATGCGTGTATAGAAAGGTGATTCTTTTATAGTTTAATCACAAACGATTCAACGATTTTCTGTCAGCAATTTTACTTCATATGAAATTAACTGAAAAAGAAAGTAATTTAAATTCTAAACATTTGCAAATTATAAATATACGTTGTTTGTGAAAGTCTAAAAAATATAATGATTTGACAAAGTTAATATTCAATATAAACGTTGACAGTTAATTTTTTACAGTTTATATAAACTAATTTATTTTAATTCTCAAAGATATTTAAATCTGTATTACATATCATACTCGAAGGATTTCACTTAGAAATCTTATTTCCCGAGAGTATCAAAAAAAGCTGATCAAACTCTTATTTCCTGAATTGTAACAGCTTTTTTTCATAGAAAAGAAGATGATACCATCAGTTTTTCTTAAGTTTATATTGGATAAATAGTTTTCCTATTTCATTCTGAGCTTAACAAAGAAAGAGTTTTTAAACAAGACCCATCTACCTATTCTAATTTTACCTATTTAATATTTTAAATTGCAAAAATAAAAAAGAATTCGTAAAATCTCGTGGATTTCAAAATATATGATTTGAATTATTTTTATATTACACACTTGTATGAAGGGTTTTATTTGTTTAGAAAATGTTTTAACTATATTTATAAGGTGTATAAATATAATATGTTTTACGCACACCCTCAGACACACACACACCTTTATATATATATATATATATATATATATATATATATATATATATATTATATATTTATGTATATATATATATATATATATATATATATATATATATATATATATATATATATATATATATATATATATATATATATATATATATATATATATATATATATATATATTATATATTTATGTATATATATATATATATATATATATATATATATATATATATATATATATATATATATCTGTGTGTGTGTGTGTGTATGTATGTATAATTTGATTTACAACTCAAAATGGTGTTTTTAGGATAAAATAATCTTAGAAACTGCATAACACTTAAAATTTAATTATTTTTTACTTGTCTGTTAGTGATAACAGAAGTATAGTGACTCACTATACTTCTTATGAACAATATTTTTTCTTCCCTTCCTGGTGCTATGAACATCCAGGGACGTGCAATATGCCATAGGAATATAATCGTGGGGGGGAGGAGCTGGTGAGGATGTGTGAGGGCTCTTAGAGCTGTGCCATTCTCAGAACTGAATATATTAGGGTGACCCAAATGATAGTGAGACTTTTGGTTTTCTAATTTTGTAATGGTTTACTGATTTGAATATGTGAACGTACAGGAAGCATACAGGAAGTGATACAGGAATCACATATTTGCTGAACATAGTCGTCTTGTGGGTTCAAGCAAAAGCCCAGCGCTGATTAGATTTTGGATATCCTGTGTGAAAAATTTCCGTGATTGCCTGCGAACCAGTCTTGAACGACTTCCCAGACCTCTGCATCGTTCGAAAACCTTGAAAGCCTTTTACAATAGGCCGAAAATGGGAAGTTTCAAGGCGACAGGTCGGGGCAATATGTAGGAGGGAAAAGCAACTCCAAAAAAAAGCGATGTAACAATTTTATCCATGGCAGTCGATTCCATAGTGATGGCCAAGTGTGCTTGAGCAGGTCTCGACATGACCCGCGCTCAGATGTCCATTACAAAATTACCTAAACCATCTGAATTCCGTTCACTGTGACAGACACTCATGCCTATACACTTCGTTCTTAAGACGACAAATTTCGGCCTTGCAAACACCTTCTAACGTTATAAAATTGAATAACTTGCTGGGCCTGTTTGGACGAATCCATATCCCAACCGTATTTATTCACATTGCTTAAAACACGTTCAAACAGCACGCTGACACTTTCCAGCGATAGCAGCTTTGTTTCGTACCATACAAAGTCATCTACTGGCACAAACGTAAAGCTCTGGGTATTTAACCACTGCCGCTAAAACAAAAGTTTCACTTTCATTTGGGCCACCTTTATATTTCGTTTCCCTCCTATTTCGAAAATTAAAAGAATTTTGGGATAAAAATACACATTTTTCCAACGTATTTCGATTTAGGCTTAGTGGTAATGCTCACTCTCCGGGATCATTCCATTCACTTGAATGGATTTGTTATGTATTCTCGCAATGAGTGTATAACTTATGTATATAGGGCTATGTGCAAGAAGTATATAGTTAGGAGTCCTCTGTTGTTGTCTTTTGAAAAGAAAAAATACCCGACATTGTAATATCTGTGTTTGCTGCGAAAAGGTCGTTAAGTCCAAAATGGGCTAAAATGAGTTATCAGACTAGGCATGTTTGAAAAATCAAGGGCTACTGCAGGGTACTGAAAGCTAAGTCCAATTGCACTCCTAAAAATTTTTATTCATCAGGGAAAATTTGGGATATGTGAAGCAAAACACAAACATGTTAGTGCTAAAGGGGTTTTGTCCCAATCAAGGACTTAATACTCTTTACTCAACAAAAATAAAATTAGAAAAATTTACTTTTTAAAAAAAAATTAAAAATTAAACATAAAACAACTGTCTTTACAAAGGGTTTTTCTTTCAATCCCTTTTTTCTCAAAACTACGATTTTGGATAAGATATTCTTGAATATAAGCTGATTACTAACGTAATATAATCTTACTTCCATACTCTTAAGTTTTTAACGACATTTTTTAACTTAAAAGTTTTTCTGTGGTGGGTTTTAAACCAGCATCTAGTCATTTATTAAAAATTTTTGATCTCTTAACAAATACTCTAAAACTTAACATTCTGTTACTATTTTTGTTTTGAAAAGAATAGTTTGTATTGAAAAGAATATTTACTCTTTAGACTACAAAACATGAGAAACAGCACATCATGATTATCCGATTTAATTTTATGATTAAATTAAATTGTTCGTTTCGTATTTTTTAAGTTTTCCATTTTACGCTAGGTTACACGAGCAATTACTAAATTACTCCAGGGGAATAAAATCAGAAATAAATGACAAATTGCTTTATTTAATCAATGACTGAGAGCTTTGAAAATCTAAAAATACCATAGGACAAGTTAATGAGTATAAAAATGTAATAACGGCCTACATCTAACCGTTTCTGTTTGCTTCTTATTTTAAATAGGCCTTAACTTCTAACAGATTATATATTATTTTTCAAAATCCCATAAAAAACAACTCTTAATTTTTCTTTCGTTTAAAACGCCCTGAATGAGGAAAAAAATGGAAAAAATTCACCTGAGATCCCATTCACTATCTCCTTTCTTTTTACAACAAAAAATATATGTTCTTTTAAAAGACTCGTGTATTCTTTTCTCCATGTGTTTCAAATATTTTGAGTTTTACTTTCGAGCTCTTATTTTGTTACAAAAATTTCATTTTTTTTTCTTAGCATAACTTTCTTTCTGAAAGTACCTGGGGTAATACAAATTCCTGCATTTTTATTTCATTTCTTGTGATAATGTTTTCAGCGTTTGATACCGGTACTGTAACCATATCTTAAAAAGTCTTTTAATAAACATACATCGTTTCAAAAACATTTGTTGATCTTTTATCTCTTTGCGGTGTAATATCGAATTCGCTGTATATACTGCTGAGCGTTCATAAGTTTATTTTATCTGTAGCCAAAAAATAAATTTTGTTGCATGTTTATATATATATATATATATATATATATATATATATATATATATATATATATATATATATATATATATATATATATATATATATATCAATATCAGAACTTAGTTGGGAAAAAAACATATAATGTAAATTTAAAAGGGGCTTGGGAATTAAAATATTTTCGTGGCGTAATTCGCCTCTAGTTTTTCATATTTCAATACGAGCGAATTGAAAAGTGAAATTCCCCTTTTCATTATATAATCTTCGCGCGTCTGTGGTTAAGCATTCGAAGAGAAACTCTTATATAATGCCCCTTGGAGAAGCTGTCTAGATTGGGCTCTGAGCATGTGCAGGGAGAGTTGGCGCGGAATTGACCGTCAGATTGTCAGAGCGCGGGTTTTAATCGTTGCTGGTGGACGTGCGTTAGCCGGGTCCACAATTTGAAAATGGCGAGCGCTGAAACGCGCAGACTTGGAGAGGTGGTCTATATGAAATTTAACTGAATAAACTCTACTTAATTTAGACGATGCTGAGTACTTTTAGAGTGTATGCCTTCCCTCGATACCATGGACTGTAAAGCAAGAAGACTGCAAACGATATTTTATAGCAGGCAAAGCCAATGCCTGTGATATATATATATATATATATATATATATATATATATATATATATATATATATATATATATATATATATATATATATATATGTATATGTATGTATATATGTATATGTATGTATATATGTATGTATATATATATATATGTATATATGTATGTATATATATATATATATATATATATATATATATATATATATATATATATATATATATATATATATATATATATATATATATATATATATATATATATATATATATATATATATATATATATATATATCCACAAACTGTAGATGAACTGGAGCAATACATCTCTGTTGGTTGTCAGAACATTCAAACTGAAATGTTTGCACGGGCGTCTGCGAATTATGTCCTCAGACTGCGCCACATTGTTGCTACAAACGATGGTTATTATGGAAACATTGTTTTATAGTTTTTCCCAGTCAGCAGCGCCATCTATTGACGAACTTTGTAACTAATTTTGAAAATTGGTGAGAATAAATTTCCTGGTTACCTAAGCAGAATGCAGCAAACCGTATATTTCTTTCACCTTCCGTTTTTCTTTAATTGATTTTTCAAATCGTCAGTCATTTTTGGGACACCCGGTATATATATATATATATATATATATATATATATATATATATATATATATATATATATATATATATATATATATATATATATATATATATATATATATATATTCAGTCTTGCGCCCGTATTCTTCGGATACATGGTATCCCACCCCGTAAGGGAAAGATTAATGCTATGGTTTAATCTTTTACTAAAGAACTTGTTAGTGGAAACTGTTGGTGGAAACTTGTTAGTGGAAACCCTTTTTCCCACTGTTGCAGTTAACTCCTTGTGGAGTTTGTCTGCTACAGTATGAATAAGGGTCATAGACCTCCCATTACACGTAAACAATTTATCTGTTTTCTAGCCTGTAAGATATCCTGTAAGGAGGCCTGTAAAGTATTTTTGATGGAAAATCCTAGAGTATTTATTTCTTAACGTAGTGTACTCGAGAAGCCATGTTTTATTTTATAAACTACTAAATCGGTATAAAGATTCCTTCTTTCTTTCAATCAAAACCTTTTCAAGTACAGATACCGTTGGAAACAGGCGGTGATAGATTTTTCTAATGTTTTTGCTGTTTGAAACAGATTCGATTACAAGCGCTTCTTTTGTGCCAAAGTCACCTTATCAGTTGGTTTTTATATGAACAAATCTTTCATAGACATTTTTTTTTAATACTTGTCGGGAGACATTTACATTTACCGTGGAAATTGTTGACCACTTCTTATCCGGGAGAAACATATTGGTGAGTCAACACTATCCCTTGGTGTCACCTCAATTTTGACCGATCTATCCCACAGGTGATATCCAGAGGGCTCGTATCTTCCCCATTCCACTGGCTTCGGGGAAGGACTTTTTGGCCCACGGAATTGACATGTCTATATCCGGCCTAGACGGGAAGGCATTTGATGGCGTTCGTCGGATTCGAACGGAGCACCCTCCGTCCGCGACGAATGCATTACCAGTAGGCTGCCTCTTGCCCATATGCAAGTGTTACAATACCAAAAATGCAGGTAAATACCTTAGAGTGGTTTACTGTTTTAAACTGGATATTGAAAATTTTTACTTACTAGAGACATATTAAGACGCCCGGTGGTGTAGTGGTTAAAAGCTTCAATCTCCCACACCAGAGGTCCACGGTTCGATCCTGCGACTGGCCGAGGTCGACTCATGCCTTTCATCCCTTGAGTGGGTCGATAAAATGAGGACCAAGCATGCTTGGGAACTAAATCTGGGGATACCGTGTCCGGTTGACCACCTGACCGACACATATGCTGTATGGCACCTCAAGCCCACGGTCAAGTAAGCTGAGGTGGGCACCACCGGTTGGTCCACACTTACTGTTGCACCGTGAGTTTAGTTTAGTTTAGAGAAATATTAAAATACCACTAAAGCATATGTGATTTAGTTCAAAAAAGTACATTTTGAAAGAGTAGGGCTTGCAGACCTCCAGCCGCAAAAATGGAACCAACACGTGCCCTCTCTCTGTATAATATGAAAAACATTACCATCGTGTGTACTTTGATAAATTTTTCAAACCCAGCTTGCATCACTTACGAAGAAAATATTTTTGTGACATATATCTTCCTGAAAGCATTTTAATATATAGTTCGCTTCCAGAATGTCCTTTTCCCTAGTTTCTAACAAATGGGAAAAGGCTTCTCCTTCCATTCTTTCTCATTCTTTTAGCTTAAACCATTTAATTTAGAGTAAGTTTTAAAACTCTAGATAAAAGCACAGGAAGACTAGTTCTTTTATTAATGTATTTTATTTTGCAGCATATATCGTTAACATAGCGAAGTGTTTAAAGTATCGACATCTGAGGTTTTCAATCTGTCTCAAAATTCAATATATATATATATATATATATATATATATATATGCACCTTGTCTGGAGAAACTGGGCCAAAAGAAAACTTACAAAGCTCATTAATCTACACGACAGTTATTTTTTCGAAATATATTATTCTCCTCCTCAGCTCTTACATCATGTTGAAAACTGAATTTATATTTCAAAATAACAAATATTTTTCAATGATACATATCAAGGTTGTTTAACTAACCCTGTTGTCCTGTTGACTATTTAAATTCTTATAGATAGACAACGCGTTTAATCATTGAAATTTAAGCAGTTTTAAATAACATAACTAAAAAATATTTGTCAATATAAGGGCAGGTGATTTCGGACGCCAAAATCCCTTAAAAGTAGATCTATCTTCGAAAAGAATTTGAAAAGTATTTATCGGTACCTCGTCTTGTTGAAAATTACCTTTTTGGTACTCAATATCTTCTAGATGTTACCTATATTACGCAAATGGATTTTCTTAACGTTCAGAACTAACGTTAAGCACTCTTTCTGTAAAATAAGATAGGATCTATGATCCGTTGCTTCGTAACTGCCCTAGAAACTCCAAGTTTCAGGTCATGAAGTAACCTTTGGGCATCGCATTATGGTTTTGGTTGTCCATGTGCGTGTATTCTGTCTTTTCATGTAACCAGAAAGATTGAACCATGCTCATCTGTATAACGTATTCCATCCAAAATTTAGACACCATGGGAAATATGCTCTAAGAACCAAAAGCAGTATCGTACCTTTTTTCTTCTTAACACTTAATTTTGTTTTTGAACAACTCTAACTTTGTGCATATAAAACTTCAGCTTATTTACATTGCATCGACATGTTCTGTACAAAACTCCCACTTGGTAGATCAATCTTCTGAATGATTTTCTTAGTGAATTAAGCATTCGCGATTGCTAACATTTTCTGCAGTCTCTGCAGACACTTTAAGCCTATCTTTTCTAAATTCGACAATTACAGTACCCGTTTCTTTAAATTTGATCACCAATTTTTCGAATCGTCACGTTCGTTCGCTTGCAATTTCTCATCGAACTCTCTACGGACCTCAAAATTTGACGAAGTTTCAAAATAATATTCAACAATGAAACATGGTTCCTCTATTCTATACTTTGTTAGATATCATTTAAGTTTCAATTAAGTTTGTTTTTTGTGAAGTTCTTGCAAGATATTTCGCAACGTACTATTGAAGAAACTCTTGCTCTATCGGTTTACTTTTTCGTTGTGATGTACATGTTGTGTAGTTGGTGATTTTCCAAACAGCAACTGAGTAATGGAAAATTCAGACGGTGAAAGGTAGATTCTGAGTCAGGTAATCAGAGATTATTTACTCGAAGAAGATAGTAATTGTATAATAGGTGCTTGACAGATGGCTTTCAAACTTTGAAAAACTTTCTCGCTTAAAGTGAAATCCATAAGAATAGAGTATGTAGCAGCAGACGTTCAGTGTATACAATCTTTATTTTGTTAATTCATATCTACTGGTATGAAGCTCTCGGGTTTTCTAACCAAAAAAACAGAGTGAGAGAACAGCGTTTGTTACTGCTTTATGCTGTTCTCTAACGAAAACAATATGCTGGTAAAATCACTCCTTTGTACATACGTTAACGGATTTAAATTCCATGCTACGTCCGAGCCATGTGGCGACACTTATAGGACTTGAATTATTTTCACCTTTAATTACAAGTTCGAGGATTCACTCATTAAAATGTTATTTGTAAATCTTTGGGTAAAGCGACTTAGGTAAAATCACCGTGTATTTTCGATAAAGTATTTTTAAACTATTTGTGATTTTTAAAAAATTCTTGAAATCCGTTTGAGACAAACGTATATTTAAACTTTTTGCGATTTTTCATTAAATTCTTAGAATACGTTGGGGGCAGTCGTATTTTAAACTTTTTGTGATTTTTTAATACATTTGTAAGGTATACACAAGATTCGATTCACAAGAATCGAACTTTTGAGTGAATTAAAGAAGCTGCTTTAGATATGCTAATTTCGGCATACGCGCTTAGTATAAATACCACGCAGCGCCATTAATGAAAAAGGGAGTTGTTGTTAAGGTTGAAAAGGTGTTATCCTGCGCTAGTGCTTTACGGGCCAGAAGTTTACGTGGCAGTACTGCTGGTTTGACTTACTGTTCGTGAGTATAAAAATATATTGTCCTTAAAAGCTGTATTTACATTCCGTACAAGTAGTACGCATGCTTATTGCTGTAAAAGCCAATTATATGTGCAGCGAATTCAATAAACATTATTTCATGTATAAGCTGTGTTTGTATATAATTCAAATAGAGTGCTACTTCAAATTATATACACCCAAGTCTGGGTAGAAGTGAGCATAGATTCTCTATACTGGCGCCCGAAAAATATATATACCCTGGTAGTTAGCGTTAAATTTGTAACGAAGAACATAATTGAAATTAAAAACTGTGTACTGTGTACGTATATTGATAAAATTGTTGCAAGTACTTATATACTATTTAAAAAATGAGTGTTGTAGAACAAAATCCTGCTGGAAATTTTCCTCGGGTAATTATGGTTCAGCAAATTGCGCCATTCGAAGCCACCTTCAATGGCGGCCCCTCAAGCCAATTCCTAAAGAAAATTGAGCATTACTTTCAGCAACAATGCACCCCAGAGGGGGATAAACTTAAAATTGCTATAGCCGCTTTAAGAGGTAGTGCATATCAGTGGTACACGTGTATGCAAAGCAGTAATCTGATTTTTGACTATTTGTCATTCAAGCAACAGTTTCTTAGTGTTTTTCCAAAGGCCTTTAATCAAAGTGAAATTGAAGCGGAAATTTATTCGCTAAGGCAACGTGAAGGTCAGTCTGCATTAGATTTTGCTACGGAAAAGATTTCCAAGTGTGAGGAATATTTAGAAGAGTTAACGGAAGCGGTAATCTTAAAAATAGTTATCCAACGTTTGAAGCCAAGTGTTCAAGATTTTTTAGATAATCAAACAATTACAAGCAAGGTTACCCTCCTTCAAGCTTTAGCTAAGTATGACAATAGACATTTCTTCGCTACCCCTCACCGTCATTCAGGTACGAGAAGTTTTATACAGCCGCGCCAAAATTTTTCGCGAGTTTCAAACCAGCAGCGTAAGCAGTACCGCAGGCAAAATAATAGAAGCGCACGGCGTTATAATGAAATTAGTGCACTTAAAGAAAATAATAGGGAAGCACCTTACTTGCACTGGCAAGTTGATTCACATGATATGGTTCAACCTGTTGAAACTGTTTGGTCAAATGTATTATTTTGTCCGAGCAGTAATCATTATTTTGAGAATAGTGAAAGTCAGGGTATTTTTGTGGCTTATAAAGAAAGTGAGTCTAGCTGGAATGATGAGGTAATTCCAGTACAAATTTCTGAAAATAGGGCCGATACTAATGCTAGTGGTTTAGAAAATAAATCATCGGACACTTCTTTTAATGCTATACCTGATATTATTAATGCTATACCTGATATTATTGATGCTATACCTGATATTTTAGATGATATTCACACATCTGTTAATGAAGGAAATTTAGTAGATGACGAAGTATGCGTTACGGAAGTTAGTGAATACTTATTAGTTGACGACAATAAAAATTCTTTAAACGATAGTAGGAACTTGCTAGGTGATGATATTATTTCAAGTTTCCAGCCGAATGGGGATTGTGTAGGCCAGGTTGATAATATGGTTTTAAATAAAGTACATGAAAACCAGACTGAGAATCAGGATGAAAAGTTGACACAGAGTTATACTGTAGGTAGTTTAGCTGATGCTTCGGAAGTTATAGAGAAAGTTTGCAATAAAACGCACGAGTACGAAAAGCTTAATCTTCCTAAAACTGAAGCAGTGTTAAAGAATTTAAATGATAACGATTCTGATATCGCAAGTTTCAAAGAAACTTTTTTGTCAAAAGAGGATAAAACTAAAGTTAAGGGGGATAAAAAACGTGAAAAAGCGCCTTCAGGTTCCAGCATTAAAACTGCTAATACTGAAGTAATTAAGGCGGGAAACAAGAAGTCGTATAAGCACAAATACGAAAAGCAGAGTCAGGTTGTTAGAAAAATAGAATCTGCATTAAAATTTAATACCGATACAAGCAAAAGTACGAAGAAAGGTAAAGTGTGCACTACAAAAACTCCATCAAAGGAGGAATGCGTCGCTGATAAGGTACACAAGGTTGTAAAAAGGAAGAATGACAATTTTAAAGCTCCTTTGCATAAGCACAGGGAACGCAAGATATCAGCCGCCCAGCAAGGTTGGCCTCCTCCCAAGAGACCTCCTGTCCATCGTCAAGCCGGACCAGCGCCTCAGGACCAACGACCTGCTGCACGAAGGATGCCCACACGGTCAACGAACCCCTTTACTAGGACTGCGACCATCAAGAGAGGTTCCACGGATTGGACAAACTGGTGCAGTGAAGTTGCTGCATTCATGAGGAACAAGTCTTGTATCAACTTTCTTATTCTAACTCCCACCCTTTAATAAAATCGAACCAAATTGGTTTGAAGTTCCCCATTGTATATACTGTGTAAACATTTGAGGGGAAGGAGTGAGCCACTGAAAAAAAAAACGGCATACTATTGTTTTATAAATTTTTGAAGGGGACATGTAGTGAAAAAAAATACATACTAACTACAGATAACAAACAACTAACATACTAACTTCGCAAATCATAACACATGTACATTATAAATTGGGGGAGAGCAGATACAGTCAAGAAATGTCATGCTGTGCAATTGTGTTGTCACTTTTAATTAAAATAGATATTTTAGGGCGCAGTTGGCCAGCCCAGTATCCGCAACTCTGCAAATCCACTGTGTAATGGTGTCACCTGGACCCTTCGGGGTTAGTTTTGTAAAATGGTAGTGGCGTTTTTCCCCCACACAACGTGTGGAAGGTTTTTTGGCTTTGCCACCCATTATGTAAAAAGTCAGACCAGCACGCGTTTTCAATTAGTTAACTGAAGCCGTTCAGACCTCAGTTACCTAATTTTTTTTTTCGAGGGAGGCCAGTGTAAGGTATACACAAGATTCGATTCACAAGAATCGAACTTTTGAGTGAATTAAAGAAGCTGCTTTAGATATGCTAATTTCGGCATACGCGCTTAGTATAAATACCACGCAGCGCCATTAATGAAAAAGGGAGTTGTTGTTAAGGTTGAAAAGGTGTTATCCTGCGCTAGTGCTTTACGGGCCAGAAGTTTACGTGGCAGTACTGCTGGTTTGACTTACTGTTCGTGAGTATAAAAATATATTGTCCTTAAAAGCTGTATTTACATTCCGTACAAGTAGTACGCATGCTTATTGCTGTAAAAGCCAATTATATGTGCAGCGAATTCAATAAACATTATTTCATGTATAAGCTGTGTTTGTATATAATTCAAATAGAGTGCTACTTCAAATTATATACACCCAAGTCTGGGTAGAAGTGAGCATAGATTCTCTATACATTCTAGGAATCCGTTGGGACAATAATTTACAAACATTCTTTTAGAGACTGAACTAAAAGGAATCATCGAAATAAAACGCACGGGAGATTAGGTGCCCTGAAACTGTATTCAGTCGTTTAAGATGAAGCAAACTTTAGTTTTCTAAGATGCAATGATATGAACAGAGTGCCGTGGCTTTCAGAAAACAAATCATTAAATAATTTCTAATGGTTGTTTTGTTTCGTATTAAAAACGTACAAGAGCCTAAAATACTTTACTGAAAGAGTTTAAAAGTGCGAAATGAGCATTAGAGTGGAAAAAAAAGTTTTAGGCAGAAGTTGCTAAAAATAAGTAAATAAATAAATGGAAACGATATCAAAACTTATACACAAAGGAAGACATGTAATTTTTCTTGTTAAGATTTAACGAAAAATTGTCCATGTACGCTATCTAAATCCAAGAAATGATATCAAACAATAAGAAAATAAATTTCAGGTATTCTATTCTAACGAAACTACCGCGGGTTTCGTTAGATTTAGTTTCGTAGAAAGATTTAGTTTCAAAAGTTAGCAGCAGATGGCGCTGTAATCGGTAGAAGATGTAAATTTAAATACCTGTCATGCGCACGACATATTTCAGTGTTCTAAAACCGCCAGGTACACGGCTATTCCTCATTTCGCGTCTCAGACGTTCGCCATAAGTGTCTCACTACAGGACCGCTCTCTGCTGGTAAAGCTGTATTACAAGAACGAAGATTGTGCAAGAGTAGCTCTGCAAAAGTTCAGGACACTGAAGGGTATAAACGAAGGCGTTGGTCCAATGAGTGTCGTGGGTCTGAAGAAAATGATGCAAAAATTCGAAACGACAGATTCGTTTGATGTGCAATCTGGTAGAGGGAGAAAACGAGTGCATTCGACGGTAGTTGAAGAAGTGGCCACAACATTACAGGAGGGGTTGGCCGGTGGTGTGCAATCGTGCAGTGCACGAGGAATTGCCCGAACATTGGACAGGCCTACGAGCACGGTGCTGAAAATTGTACGAAACATCCTGCAATTCTATCCGTACAAAATTGGCCATGTGCAGGAGTTGCTTCCGTCTGACCTGCCAGCAAGGGAGACGTTTGCGTTAGAATTTCTTGGTCGCATGGAAGTGGATAATGAATGACCGTGGAAAATTTTGTGGACAGATGAAGCCCATTTCCATCTGACAGGGTACGTCAATACCCAGAATTGTCGAATATGGGCAACAGAAAATCCACTGGCAACGCACCCCGTACAACTTCATCCTGAAATGGTCACCGTGTGGTGCGGCTTTACGGCATCATTCATCCTACAGCCATATTTTTTCGAGCAGACGGGTGCTTCCGGTCCTGTTACCGCTACCATCACTGGTCAGCGCTATGCGTCTCTTTTGCGCAACCACGTCATTACAGCTCTGCAACAGCGTTGATGTGTGGATGAAATCATTTTTATGCAAGATGGCTCTCCTCCGCACATTGCACATCCCGTGAAGCAGCTGCTGAGGCGCCATTTCGGAAATGCTCGAATTATCAGCCGTCATTTCCCTACAGCCTGGCCGTCCCGATCACCTGATCTTACTCCGTGTGACTTCTGGATGTGGGGTTATCTCAAAGATGTTGTGTTCCGTGCTCCAATTGCAAATTTGGCGAAATTAAAGGCACGAATTTCGCAGCACATTCTGAGCATCACCCCGGAGACACTGCGATCTGTTGTGGAACATGCTGTTTGTCGCTTTCAACTTGTTGCACACAACGGTGGACACCATACTGAACATGTTTTGCGCCAGTCTCGGGACTTTTCCGAGCTTCTTTGATGAATGGTTCTTATGCGGTATGTCGCCGCAAAACTCTTGAAACCGATTTGTCCCTTTCGATGTGATATGTACAGTCATCCAAATAAAATTACTCAACAATTCTAATTTGTCAATGTGTTTTAATGTGTAACTTACACCTTAGCCGTTGTTTTACGAATCATATCTCATTTCTCGTCGTGATTCTGCCGCTTACATAGCCATCTGTTGCTAAAATTTGAAACTAATTTTTTTCTTCTGCCATACGCTTTCCGCCTTCTTCAATAACATGCCGTTCAAATTTGACGTCATTCTCATCAGCGGTTCTTTTTTTATAGCGTTTTGAAACTTAAACTTTAATTATAATCACCCTGTATGTATGTATGTGTTATGTATATATGTATCTATATATGTGTACGTATATATATATATATATATAGGGTAAGTATGCCGAATATGAGACCTTGCCTAATATGAGACCCCAGCTTACAGGACGTATCAAGTAATGCCGCCTGGCGACTGGAGCGTAAAACAGTAGTCTATTGCATCATTCGTAATCGGCGAGTCAGTCGAGTGTTTAGAAGCGCACACAAAGGTGCAGTATTGTTTTTGTTGATTGTGTGCTCGTCGACTTTTTTGAATCACTATTTTCATTGGCTGTTTTCACCTTCAACGTAAGACTCTTATTAAAACTGTTAGTATTGGATAGGTAGCTATAAATGTGGAATGTAAACACGCCTGTTTGTTTTAAAGCTAACATCAATCCTAACCTAAAAAATTCTTTGCGTGTTCAACAACATGGTCGTGCCCAATATGAGACCCCAAAGCATGCCTAATATGAGATAGGGTCTCATATTAGGCATATTAGTTTTCACTCTCACAGCCTTGTTTCATCTGAAGCTGCAGATGGAATGTCCAGGATGAATCATACCAATGATGTCCTGGCGGAATCATACCATGTAGCAGTAGTGACAATGTGGAAGGCATTGATCAAACAAGTTCAAACCAGTTCTTAGTAGCTCCTGAAGAAATAAATCCCTTGCCTACGTTGCCTGAGAAAAACACCTCGAAACCAAGTAGGGACCGCAAAGCTGATATTATCACATCATCGCCCTACAAAAATAAATTTTTTGATAGCATTAATAAAAGAACTGCAGCAAATTCGAAAAGAACTTTGTTTCCTACAAGAAAAAAGAGGAATAGACCTAAAAGATACGAAATCAAAGGATAAAAAAGGAAAAGGAGATCACGATAAAAAAGAAAAGGATACGTAAACAGAGAAAAGGAAAAGGCAAAGGGGTCCCTACAGGAAGGGGAAAATTTAGGATGTATGAAAATACAACACTAGTTATAAAACAGAGAATGAATAAGCCTAATTATAGCTATGATGATCTCGGCTGAATTGAGGATGATGAAAAACTTTCTCTCCGTGACAGCAGTGATGATAGCATTGATGAAAATGACGCTGAATGTCTTTTTTGTGGTTGTTTATTTT
Source organism: Dolomedes plantarius (assembly GCA_907164885.2). NCBI lineage: Eukaryota > Metazoa > Arthropoda > Arachnida > Araneae > Dolomedidae > Dolomedes > Dolomedes plantarius. Next base: position 38,135,492 of record OU015493.1, on the reverse strand, counting down.
GAGAAGAAAAACGGAGAAAGCAGTGGCGTCAATGTTGGAAGTATTTCAGGTAGGCCCATGAAAATTGTGGAGCTGACGAACTTTTTATTTGTAAACAATGTGAAAAGTTTGAATCTAAAAACAAAAAGTAAATAAAACCTGCAGTGTAAACCGACTAATTTGTTTAAAATGTCACTTTTCTTTTTCACCTATTAGTGTATATAGGTAACTGTTATCTAACTATTGTGTACAGTTTTGTTTCTTACGAACTTTTCAGTAATTCTAATTAATTTTTAGAGTTGTAGAATAGGGATCTCATATTAGGACTACTTTTTTCAGACCCCAAAAAATAGAACACTTGTGTTTACAATTTCATACAAGAAAATTGTAAGGTTATTTTAATTTCCTGTCATTGTTATATGTAGTAAAATATATGCATTAAAAGGATATCAAGTTGGTACTATAATATCTCACTTACTTTCCTAGTTATATATGAAAATCAAAAGGATCTTCATATCCGCATACTTACCCTATACATATATTTATGTCAAAATTTTTACGCATTTTAACTGTTTACTGCTTGTCCCAGCGATACAGACTGGGTTTGACACGCTGCCAAAATTATAACTCGCGAGGTACAGACGGACGGTTTTAGTGTCTGAAATTTTGATTTCCGGAGGACCGTTATGGAGGAACGCAATCCTACGTTAAAATGTTTTATTCCGCTTTCATTTACTTTCAATGCAATTGTAGAACAAATATAACATTCACTCAAAATAATTTTACATGTCATTTGAAATCCATCTCTTAAATATTTCTTCACGCCTCTGTTGCAGAAGAAATATAGGTCTTGTTTTTTTATCAGTGTTGGACAAATGTTGTATATCACAAAGGGTTGCATTGTTTCATATCATTGAACAGATCACATCTCTCTCTCTCCCACCTACCGTACTTTTTCATATCTCTTCTCCCATTCAAGATAAACAGCAGTGTGGATGCAGAAATCCAACCAAAATCTTCGCATCTCGGTACCATAATTTAACCACTGAACTGATATATAATGTTGCTGATTACATTCTTTCCCATTGAAAGAGAAATTGAAGAATTCCACATCTAGTTTAAAGATCATTTAACTTCCATTGCGAGATACTGTAACAACCCCCAATGCTGACAAATCGAACACAAATATTGAACCCGTTATCGTCCGCAGACCTGTCCGATATTTATTGAATTACCGTGCCATTTTGTTGATCAAAATTAGAAGACTATTGATATAACTTTTTGTGCTTGTTTCTGTGTGTCTCCACATTTACTTCATTGATGATTTTCTTTCTCTAGATTATTAAAATGAGCTCTCTTTTATAAAGTTTAGTTCTAACAAGTCAAAACTGGGAGAGAATTTTTTTTTTCATTTCTGGAAGTATTACTTTTAAGTATCCTGTGATTTTCATAAAATTTTAATTTATTTTCATAATTTTAATAATTGGTCTATCATATATTTTAACATATAATTTAAACGAGTTCATGATATTTCGATTCATCATATGATGTTTCGACTGTGATCATTGATCTTGAAGACAAGAGGTAATCAATATATCAGTGCTATCTTCATGATCTTCAATAAATGATTTTATTGCACTTTAAAAATATAATCAAAACGAGTATTGAACACTTAGGACCTGTTCACATAGAATCCTACAGCGTCAGCGTAATTTTTTTAACAAATCGTATACGAATCGTTTAGCCAATCAGCGCCATTAACCAATCAGAGGCAACGGAATCTTTAACGCTGACACCAATATATTCTGTGTGAACAGGCCCTTACTATCAATTGACTCCGCGAGTGACAATGCTTCGCGATGTCATACACTGTAGGTGGAGAAAATGAGCCAAAAAAAAGGGAAGAAAAATTATAACATTAATGGAATCATTCACTTTGTTAGATATCAGCTTTTTAATTGCTTTCGAATCCGTCTCACTTAAGTTTGTTTTTAGTGCAATTCTTACTAGATCGTCCTATTGATAAAACTTTCGATCTATCGGGTGCACTTTATCGTGATAATGTACTACATGTTGTGTAAATGGTGATTTTCCAAGCAGTGGCTGAGTAATAGAAAATTCAGACGGTGAGTCAGTGTTGCCAACCTCTACGAAGCGCCTCCCCCTAGCGCCATCTCGAAATCCCCCTGTTCCCCCCTAACAAACAACTTGAGATCCCCCTAGACCTTCCTAAAAGAAATTCTGGCTCCAAATAGGCATCCTGTTTGAGAGATAAATTGAAATAAATAGAAAATACACACTTACATAATGAAATGGGGGTTTATTTACATTTGACATATGTATGGAACTTATAATCTAATTAAAAAAAACGCGTCTCGATTGTACAAAATATTAAAAAAGCCCCCCCCCCCACAAAATACCCCTAAAAAATGTGGCCCCTAAAAACCCCCATTTTCATCTAACTTACCCCCAAATGTAGGGGGGAACCCCCAAGTTGGCAACACTGCAGTGAATGGTAGATTCTGATTCAGGTAATCAGAGACTATTTACTCGAAGATGCTAGTAATTGTATAATGGAAGCCGGACAGATGGCTCTCCAACTTTCAAAAACGTTCTTGCTTGAAGGGAAATCCATAAGAATAATGTCTGTATCAGCAGACGTTCAGTAAATACAATTTTCTTGTTAATTCATCTCTAGTAGTAGGAATCTTTCTGTTTGCCTGTTTTTTTATTTTAGGGTATGTTTCTTTTCGCTAGGAAATTGATGTAGTTCCTATGTAATATATTCTCGTTTAATATAATTATTTCTTAATAATCAATATATCTCTTTTAATAACGAGAAAACTTCTGCTTTTCACTCGGGAAGAAAATGTGCAGAATATTTTTGAAGGATACTACGAACTAATTTGAACAAAATTCAACGTGAAAAAATCTTAGTAGACAAATCAGGTGTCGATTTATAACACGGGATCGCTTAATTATCACAACGTTCCAATCGTGCTTTATCTTTTAGCGGTCCACCTATATCTTACAACGTCACATCCTGTTCTTCATTCTGTCTTTGCAGTACTTAACATAAATAATAAAATTTTTAAACTTGCTTTGTCACATGTTTCTAACAATTTAATCGCGGCTTAAAATTAAAAATATTATGTAAGTACAGCATGTTTTTTCATTGTTCGCATTTAATTCGATTTTACTGCATATTTCAGCTGCTTTTGATTACCTTAGCCTTTTACCAGCAGAAATATAATTCTTCAGTTTTGAAAGCAAAATTAAATCATTCAAAAAGACGCTATTTCTGTAAATGATATTTCAAAGCGTATAGTGGAATATAATTCAATATATGTTGGGAAAGATCATTAATTCTAACTAGTATGCCGTAAAGCGTCAGTTATACACTATTCTTTGGAACAGACCAAAACAAAAAGGATTAATGAGCGTAATGAATAACAAATAAAATTTCCCTTAGAACCAAACCAAACCATACTTTAAAAATGATTGTCAAATGAAATAATGTGTAAATCAACGAATAATAATTCATTACCACGAATGAATCGTCTTCCATTTTAATTCCCTTAATTTTAAAAATATTAAATTTTGGAACATTAATTAATCGCTCTCTGAAACGTAAAAAAAAGTTCTGTAATTGTATAGGTTGAGGTGTATTTAAAATCTCCTAAACGTTTATAAGTTATAAGCGATATAGTTATGAGCAATTATAGTTATAAGCGATGAGTTTCGAAGTTCTGAGTGGCACTCAACATACTTTAAAAATAATCGTACGTTAATTTAAGCCTTACTTTTTAGTTTTGGAAGACAAGCTGTTTGTCTCTAGCAAAATATTTTAATACAGTGAAAAATTAATTTTTTAATTATTCCTAGCAAGGAAAAGTATGCATAATAGAAATTCAGGCTGATATCCCCAGCATATATCTGGTATGATTTTGTTTTATTTTCATTAGAAGCTGTCTAGGGAATTTGGATATTTACATAATCCAAAAAATATTTTAATATTTCATAATTTTCGTGTGGTTGCAGGAAATTATAATCATATTTTCCATTTTAATGTTAAATTTATTTTTCAGTTAGCCTCCAAATATTTATAATGCAAATATTCCCACTCATTTCTCATTTTAATCGTTTTTCCGTTTATGCCAAAACGTGACTAGAATAAAATAAAGGGGAGGGGATAACATCAAAAGTTTCAAAACTATTTTATAATTTTGGACGTAATTTCTCACGAAACGTTTCCCGTAAAAAAAATACTCATAGTGAAGTTTGATTTCACTTGGATTTTCTGGGCAAACAAATCCTAAATTACACCTCAAACAAACTATCAAAAGTCAGAAGTAAACATTCTAAACAATAGTTCTTTTTTTATACTTGTTTAAATAAATAAGAAAAAGTGTACTTAAGTGACATTCTAGGATTATCTTTGTTCCTATTAATTAGTTGCCATTCTAGAATGCCGTAAACATTCCTGCCTTATTGTGTAAAGTATTACAGCCTCTTATGAATGGTTTTGAAATTAATAAACTTAATATGTCTCATCATTAAACGAGTAACATTTTTTATTGTTGAACACGGGTTCTAAGAAGTACTGGCAGATGTTTATAAATTTACAATATTATAAAGCTCAAAATTTGTGAGCTAAATAAAACTATATATGTATGTATTTAAGTTCGAAAGGGAAAGGAACAATCATCTGTTTAACAATAACTAATAAAAATTGCAGAAAAAAACACTTTAAAATATTCAGTTTAAAATTATTCAAAAATTAATTTTTTCACGAAGAAAATACATTTTAGTTCAGCAAGAGAATGAAAACATCCACATATCAGGTGTTGTAATTCGCGAATAAAATTTCTTGCTTCTGATTTTTAGTAAATTTCAATTCAGGTTTTTTTTCTCTTTCTCATGTTCTATTTCTGAGTGAGATTTTTTCTATTATTCTAAAAATTGATGAAGATGAATAACTTTTGTCTTCCTGTTTTGGCAATGTGGCCATGAAGTAAAACACTCCCAAATCCAGTCAGACAGTTACACGGTGAAACTCTCCTTTCTAATCCATAATAGTACTTTAATTATACTTGTTATTAATTTCAGCGAAATCACTTCTCTGTATCGTAATGCTGATGTAGTCTAATCCTAATCACTCCATGATGCTATGTGATGCACCACAGAATGTATCATTCAGTATAAGATATGAATATCACAGAGGACATTCCCCGATTGGTTTGTTGTAATCCTCATAGTGCAGTGTGATACTTGCGAATGGCATCACTGTATATGGCATGAATCAAGATTCCATCATACGGCAGGCGAGTCTTTCATGTGACCATCACATAGAACTAATCACAAATACTTTGTAATTTACAATAAAGACATACGATATTTTCAACTGGCATAATAATATTGAATAATATTGAACAACTGATAAATGTTTTATATTGTAACAGTCAGCCTTCCACGGGTATGTTATGGATACAATAAAATAATGTAAATTTTCAAACTATGCACATTAAATCCAGTTTAACCTCGCCGGTATAATAACCTTGTGTTCCTTACACTATGTATGCGTAATTAAAATACATGATAAATTCGATATCGTACAATAAGTTTATATAAAGGTATATTTAGAGGTCCTTCAATTTAAATTGTTTGATATAGATATGTCACAGATAACTCAATAATTAGAATTAAAAATTCCTCATTATTTTGAATAGGGGCTCTCCCATTGTTGGCCTAGGGGCTCTCCCATTGTTGGCCTAGGGGCTCTCCCATTGTTGGGGGCCCTTTATTTTAAAAGAAAAAAAATTTAAAATTCATTTTTTTTAATTTTACCCTTTTTAATAGCAAATTTTTATATGAAAAACTTTACATCAATAAAAATACTTTATATAAAATTTTTACAGAAAAAATTGATGTGAAGTATTTGCAGGTGTACATAATATATATATATATATATATATATATATATATATATATATATATATATATATATATATATATAATTTTGCTTAAAATGATTAGAAGTAAATATAAAATAAAGCAGTTTTTAATGATTAGTTTTGTCTATTCATCAAATTTACATAAAAGGTAAGTGCGCTTGATTTTATTTATTTTCCAATTTGTGAAAAGTGAATTATGAGGTTAAAGGATTATTAAAGGTTTGACTACGATTGATTGGTTCATCATATGTATAGTTATATGCATAGTTCATTATATGTTATAAGTGTATATAAGGGATTAATAAGTGTTCTGGTTACATTGTATTTGTGTTTTAATGATGAAGTTAATATGTTGTATTGCTTTTTGTTATTTGATAATGTTTTAGGCTTCTACACTTCAAATAGCCAATTCTTGGTAAAATGGTACCTTCACAACAATTCATGATTTTTTTTAGCGTGTGTGGGTGTGTCAATTTTGCAAATTTTACGCCCGCATCAGTGTTAGGGGGCCCCCATCCCGAGATCTGCCTATAGTCAAGAATTTTCTTGATCGGGCCCTGCTTTCAGCCAAGAGATGGCGTTAGTTAAATTTGAAATGAACTTGTCATTCGTCTAAATAAATCATTAATACACTTTAAAATATGATTTAAACTGTCTATAAATTCATTTAGGTACCGTTCCAGTTTTTGTTTCATTTTTGGTTGTTTTCACCAAATCAGGAACCACTATTTAGGAGAAATAAAAATCCTTAAGATATTCATTATATATATAAGCAAAAACAAACTCGCACGCTCTCCCTATTCGCGTATTTCAGATAATAATGCGGCTCTCCTCCTTACAAGATGATTAATAATTGATCGAAACTCAGTGCAAGAATGGCGGCAAAATGGCGCGGGGAGTGTTGCTATTTCACAATGGAAAACTCTGAAGGGCAAAAATTGTTAACATGAGAAAAAGAGGAGGAAACAATGAAAATCGAAAAAATACGGAAGTGCAAAAGATCACGGGAGCAGCGATGAACATTAATAAAAAGGGAAATGTTAGCATCCAACATTCTCCTCAATTGAATTAATAAAAGTGACGGGAGAAAAAACAAAGTTCTTTGTCTATGTATAAGAGTATTTGAAGAGATTTTATTCCGCGTCTTGTCTCATTAGGTTTGATGCCATATTTTAATTTCTGCATTTTTTTTTTGTTTCCATGATGACTAATAGCCTCTCACATCGTACAGTGGTTGGCATCACCAATTTCCAGGGCGTGGGCTCGGATTCGAATCCTGACTAGGGCTTGGACTTCATGTGTTGTCTTCTTATAAGGGGTGATGGCCTTTCTCCATTATATGGCGCTCCCATAAAACTGAAGCCAACATATTCATGGTGGATAATTGGAGAATGTCCAAAATGCAGGACCGGATTTAGACTTAATAAGGCCCTAAGCTATTTGAAATAAGGGTCCCTTTATACGGGACCCATATCTCAAATCATATATGGGGCCCCTTATATTTTTTGGGGAGGGCCCCACTTTCTTGGGGGCCCTAAGCTATAGCTTCTATAGCTTATACGTAAATCCTGCACTTCCAAAAGGCAAGTGCTTGCCACGTTTGGAAATAAAAGACTCATCAATAAATGATATATTTTAATTTGGAGCTGAGGTGGCCCTGGGGTAAGCTTGTTGGCTTTCGGCGGTGAGGGTGCTCGGATCGAATTCCGGCGTGCTCCACTAAAATACCTCCGTTTGTGTCGTCCCTTCATAGGGAGTAATACTGGTCCGCCTATATGGTGATCCCATAATAAAATGGCCAGAAAAAACCACGGCTAATAACAATAGGCGAATGTCTAACGAAAAAGTGCCTTCGCATAAGAAAAAAAAATTGTGCGGTCGGGAGACCCCGCCAGGAACGAAGTTCCGTACGCTATTTTTTCAACCCTAACCGTGATTTAATATGTAAATTTCTATTGATTATATTAGTGTATTTGTGTCACGCCAAAAAGCGCAGCCCTATTTCATTCAACCAACCAACCAATTCTCTCTCTCTCTCTCTCTCTCTCTCTCTAATTTGTATATTTTATTTTTATTTTTTATCAATTTTTCAAAGGAAAAATGTAAAGTAAGGATTTAAATCAATAACTTTCATTTAATATTTTAGGAATAAATAGTCATTTATTAAAAATTAAATATAAAATAGTGAATTATAAATTATATATAAAAAATTCCAAATAAGAAAAATTCTTTTTAAATTTTATCATTATATTGTATCATGGTAATTATTGGCTTATGGTAACTATAATAAGATGCATATTTCGAGATTCAATTTTATCCAAGTATCTCGAGAAAACAGCATCAACGGTTGTACAGCATTTCGCTGTGAACTGCGCTGGGTCATTATTAATACTTAAATCAAATGTACCTGATAAGAAACATGTGAGCTTTTCAAATTTTTCTTTATCATTGAAGTTTAACGTTGAAGTCTCCAGCCAGTATGAGTGGAAGTTTATGAAAATTTTGGTTAAGTAATTTAGAACCTCCCTCAGTATATTCTAACAATGATCGATGGATAAATAAGTTTAAATAATATTTACACGTGTTTAGAATTGAGGTTATACAACTGACCGCGCACAATGCTTGCTGCTGGAATCTCGATACTCGCACGAACACACACACATACAACCGTATATAATAGAAAGAGGCAGAGATAAAGAGAAAGAGAGGGAAATGTCGTCTGGAGGGGGCATCGTAGCGAGGTATATAAAGATTCTTGGAGTGCCGTGGTCGAACAACTTTACCTCGAGTAGCAAGATATGTGCATCAGAAAATATGTGCTCAGCAGTAAATAAAAATATAAAAATCAAGCCCTCTTCATATAAGTAAAATTAAAATTTTAATAAGAATTAAACGAATAAAATTCAAATATTTAGAATTATCTACATAAATAGCATCCACCGGGATCGAACCGGGGATCAAAGTATAGGAACAGCGCGCTCTACCACTGTGCTAGCCGTAGCACAGCAGATTGAAATGATTAGTTGAATACATTCGCACCGACTGAGATTAGACGGAGGGGGCATAACGCTTTTTCCTTACGTGACGATTTCTGCCAGTTTACTCTAATGTAAGCCGTGTAAAAGAACTTCGTTCCAAAAAATTATTCGGCATTCGCTAAAAACTATAGCGACGCTGTAAACTTTAGGGCACCAAAAGGTAGCAATTAAAAACCACCTTCTAAAATATACCCACTATTCTGTCACGCTCTGACCTGATGCAACGGAAGCATTTCGACTCATCTTTAGGAGCACTGTATTCATTTAAATATGGTTCCAAAATACACCAGTTTTAAAGTATCGAAGTACAGACAAAGTACAGTACATGAGCTTTTGAATTTTTGTATTCTATAGATAAAGAATTAATGTTAAGGTCCGTCTTACTATCAAACTGGTATTGCTCTGATTAAGAAAATTTTATAATCATATATAAAACAATATTTTTATTTGACAGAGAATAATTTCATATTTCCCTCTATTTGCTAGTTTGAAACATTTGCGTGAATTATTCATAAATGCGAATAATACGAACCTTTCAAAACGGATTGGATCAGCACAAAATAAAATTGTACGAACTGAAAACTCTCATTCAGTTATGCCATCAGAATCGATATTTATTTCCCACTCACAGTGAATTGTATCCTAGTTCTTTACTCCCGTTGACATTTGACGCAGCTTCTTTCCTGTTCTTGTTACTTCTGTAACGCAAACTGTCTTTGAATTCTTTAGAACAGAGAGGTGCTGCAATGTTTGTTTGAAAGATATCTCAAGGAGTTTTTATCCATCCGACCTGCCCCAAGGCTATGAATCTGCCTACACCTGCTGCTACCTTGACTCCAGGCGGAAAGGAACTGCACCCAAGAGGAGAGAGAAAATGAAAGCCTCGCAAAGAAAATGAAAAACTTTCATTTTTAAAATAAAATACTATGATAAGTGTGAATGCCTAAAAGGTCTATTATTCAAGGGAATTCTTTATTTACTGCGCGATAAAAGTTTCAACTTTTTTTTTCCTCTTTTAGACAACTTATTTTGCCTCGCCTTCTCTTAGTAAAGTTTTCATACGTAGAAGCTTTTGCATTAGCCGTTTTGCCCTAAGGGAATCATTCTTTTACTTTCGGTATAAATAATTAGTGTAATAACTACTGTTTCAAAAAACGAAATTTATTGAAACCTCTTAATTTTCCTTTAATACAAATGAGCCATTTTAATAATTACTGTTCATACTTTTGAAAAAAAAAGGATCTATTGGGATCTAAATTGTTAGAAATCTGTGTTTACATTCAAAATTTCTTATATCGTGGGTTAAAATTAAAAGTGGTTTATTTAAAAAATTTTTTTTTTTTTTTTGCTAGATCATGATATTATTTAGTTTCTATTACAACATTTAAAAGGTGCATCTAAAAAGTTGCTATTTTCACTGGCGTAACGTTGTTAGGTTCGTTAAAACATATCATATCATGGCCCCGGAGTGACAAGGAGGGGGGGGGGGCATATAGTAAGGGACAAGTAAGGGCACCCAATCAAAGAATCAGAGGTTAGAGTTTGTTTACTGTTTGCCAATTTTCTTTGAGAAGTGCCTAAAAAAGTGTATTTCAGTACAGGACAAATGCTTTAGTTGCGCAAATGCGAACTGTGATAGTCGGTGTTGTTCTCTGTTATTTCTGAATAATTTCAACTCGAGGATAATAAATGCTTTACTGAAAAATATATGAAAATGGAAGCTACATTAAAAACTCTGTAGTTCTTTCATTTTATTTTTTATTTTGTTTTGGGCATTCCTTTACCAAATTGCAACATTTGCTGCAAATTCAGGTTTTTTATGCGTAATCACAAGATATATTCCTTAAAGTGTCCACTGAATAGACAATTTTCGTAACTTTAAACATTAACATGTCATAAAATTTTAAGAAAGAAAGGAAAATTTAATCATGTTTTAATTAAACTAAAATATGAAATATCTAATATTCACGAAATGTAATTGGGCTGCACATATACCAATTACATATACCAAAAAGATGTTAATACTTAACAAATGTGATTAACAGGATCATTGACAATGTTGTCAATGTTTACATTGACAACAACAGTTGTTCTTACAGTTGTGTGTGTCTTTATAAGTGCATGTGTACTTTAGCAGTTAATTCCCGCTGACTTACACATTTTATCGAGCTTTTCGTGGATCGACAGTAGCTTTTGGACGCGGAGAAAACAACATTTAATTAATTTGACAGGTTCAGTGCATAAATGTAAATCAGCTCTCAGTTTAAAATTGAAAACTTTTGTTACTCGGCTGGACATAGATACTTAACATCTTAATCGTTAAATAATGTAAAAAATTATTCAGTAGACATTTAAACCAATTTAATTTAAACCTGCTATTCCGAGGACGAAAGTGTTTTGCTAACTCAACGTCTTTTACGTTTTCGTATTCAATCTATATATTTAAGTTGCTAAGCCGACTTTTGGGGCAGTCTGTGAGAGAAAACGACTGTATCCATTTACTTCAATTTGGTCTTAAACGAAAGATTGTAATCTGTAGATTTGTCAAATTTGGTTTTTGTAACCACAATTTCTATTAATGAGCGATAATTTACAATTCAAAATTGATTTCTGCGCATGCTCAGTGGCATGTTTAAATCTAGCTTTAGAAACTCACTGTTTCTGAGTGTGCTCAATGATATGTTTTAATAATAAACACGTTTATTCCTAGGAGTATCTCTAGATCTGGAAATTGTTTATTTCGCGCTGTTTAATTAGTGATAATTTACAATTTAAAAAAATGCTTTCTGCGCATGCTCAGTGACATTTTTAAATCTGGCTTTAGATACTCACTAAGCACGAGGGCGCTCAAAGATATGAGTTTAAACATCATAATTATGATGTATAGAAGATTAACAACTCGGGTGCATATTTGCGTAATTCTATGGAGACAATTTGATATTTCCCATTAATATCCTAAAATTTCACCCACGCATGCTTTAGTAAAGTTGAATGAAACAAAAAATTTAAAATCATTAATGATTTTTTCTAGCCAACTTAGATAAGTTATTTTCCATAACTACCACCGCCATCAGTGAATTCAGAGATGAAATGCTCTGCCACGAGAGGCAGAAGTTTAATTTCGGACCGAACATCATTAGAACTATTGGGAGGCAGGTAAATCAAACATTAACTGATAGTGAGGAAAATTCAAGTTGTAGACTACATTTCCTTGGGGATAAAAAAAAATTTAAACCTGTCATTATTTACTATCTATTGTCATTTGGAGTTGTGTACTGCATTTTGAAACACCTCCTGAGTAACATTATTTTAAAAGATTGCAATAAAATATCTTAAAATAATGGATATTTCAACAAAAGCATTTATTAACGCCTCCTGGAAGGGGACAACCTTATTTTGCTCAGTTCAAAAGATTAATATATAAAGTATTTATAGGAAGGTTGGTTTGGTTTTTTGAGAGAGTTGCGGTCATCTTTTGCTACAGATGGGTTAATTAGACGGGGTCTAGAGTGTTTAATGCCGAATAGGAATGGTTACAATACAGAACGAAAGCGAATGGCTCAAGGGCAGGCATTAGTACTAGGGTCTGCGGGTTCGAGCCCAAATGTTGGTGTGTACGTCTGAATCGGTTTGGTTTGGTTTGGAGCGCAACGATCACCTTTTCGCTACATGAGGGCTAAATAGATAGCGACTAACAGTTTAAAGAGATTTCGAATGGCTATAAACATCTATGCCAACAGTGGGACTCGAACAAACAGGATATGAACCGAATGCCAGAGCTCTAGCCATTCGGCCTTCAACCTGGCTCCATTCGGAATCGGATTTAAAGTGTAAGTCCTAGATGAACCTAGATCTGTCCAAAGATGAACCTAGCACTTACATCCTACCAATCGAACGACTACAAACATTTGTGGCAACAGTGGGACTTGAACCCACAGACTCTAGTATCAAAGGCCAGTACAATATACAGAGGCTGTTCGCACATTTTTTAGACGATTTTGGTAAGCAGTAATAAAAAATCGTTTGCTGCAAAAGAAATAATTGCAATTATACTATGTTTTTAAAAGTCAAAATTATCGTCTGCGGCTTGAAAGTTTTGTTTTTATTCAAAATGGCGTTTTTAACAAACCAGTGGTTCGAAGGCTACATTTATGCTCTTTCCGAAGAGAAATATGTATACTCCGTTATCCAAAAACGATGTGAGAGTCATGGTTTTGTGATATATAAAGCGTCGATAGGTAATATCGTCAACAAGAAAGGAAAAAATCGTCAAATTGGAGCCTCAAGTGGGACAAAAATTCCAAACAAGTATCCAAGGAAAAAACGGACAACTTCGACTATTGCAAAGGTACGTTGTTTAATGTTAAAAGAAAATCCCCCTAGTCAAAGGACAGTTGCAAAATCATTAAAATGCTCGGTGTCCACTGTAAACAAAATGATAAACGTTGATTTAAATCTTAAGAAACCGAAAAAACGCAATGTGCATCGTCTTCTTCCAAATCATATCGCTGAACGCAGGACACGCTGCAGAATTCTATATGAGAAACACTTATCCAAAGAAAAATGGAAAACAATCGTCACAATAGATGAATCATGGGTGTATTTAAATGACTGCAACAAAACAAAAAGCCATTTATTATCATAAAGGAGGAGAAAAAAATTTAAGTACATGGTTCAAAGAATCGAAAGAAAGTTTTTCTAAGGGATTCATGATTGTTGCTGGTTTTTCTTATAATAGTAAGTTAAAAATAAAGAGAGTGGAAAAAAATGTCAAGATTAACTCCAAATACTATCAAGAACATATTTTATCGCCAATTTTTCTGAATGAAATACCATCGCTTTACCCACAGTGCCCTCAATCTGTGAGACTCCATAAGGACAAAGCTAGCAGTCACACATCAAAATCCACTGTAAATTTTCTAAAAGAAATGGAACAAAAAGCTGGTATCAAGGCCATACCCTTCGCTGATATCCCTACTAAATCTCCCGATGTATCACCTATGGATTTTTGTGCTTTCGGACTTTTAAAATCTGCATTATCCAAACGTCGTCCCAAAACCCTTACAGGACTCTGGAAAGCTGTTCAGGAGGTATGGGATAGAATACCTCTTCTGACACTTCAAAAGGCATTATTATCCTGGAAATTGTGGTGTCGAAAGATAGTTCAGAATAAGGGATGTCCAATAGAACATTTAAAACACAAGAATTTTATGTAATTTTGTTTTGTGAATACAATATACATCGTCTAAAAAATGTGTGAACAGCCTCTGTATAATCAGCCATTGTTCAACTGGGAAGGTTTAAGAAGGATCTATTTAGTAATACATTCACGTTATTTTTAGAATCAAACTTGATCGATCCCATTTTTATTTAAAATAAATGCAAACATATCCAATATAAAAGCCACTATCAATAATAATTATTGCCTAATCTTCATTTGGTTTTCTCGAGCACAGAATGTAATATTTCCTTTTCTTTTATAAAACGTTCCTCAAATTGGACATTTAGTTTTCTATTGTGTTGTAAGGCTGTTGTTTTCGAGCGCCAACCGTCAGAATCAATGTTTCAGATAAAATATGCAATAAAAAACTTTATTTCTCTAAGAATTAAAATGCATCTAAAAAAGATTAATTTTAAATCGACAAAAACTTTTTTCAAAAAACTCAAATTCTCAGAAGCAACAAAAAATTTGTTTTCAATCCTCTTTCATATATTTTGTCTAGAAAAAAATATTAAAGCTATGAATAGCAGTTCTGAAGAAAAGAATGAACTGAACCTTTTTTTTTCAGAATTTATTTAGAGTCGGATATTTAAAGTTTAATTATAATCATTCCTTATTTCTACATTTCTTATTAAAGCTTCTGTACAAGCTAATAAAGATAAAGAAAAACATACATCATATTCAAAAGGCTGTTTTTTTTATGAAATGGCATTAAATAAAAATTCAAACTTTCGTGTCCATGCTTTGTAGCAAAGCGTTTCTATCCTTGCTATAAAGCAAGGCAGGATTAGAAAACTTTAGAAGCTTATAGTTAAATAAAACAATATATATAAACAGAAATTAAGTGTAGTTTTCACTAACATTTTTTTAACTTTTGCTAAATCATTATGTGGCTTAATGATTTTTGATTTCTAAATTAAAAATACCTTTGCCGATAAGTTAGATATTTTTCAAATTAACTTGAAAGGAATTTTTTTTGCAATTTTATGAGAATAAAATATTTCGTTTATCGTTCCGCATTTAGCACATTGTTCCATTCCGTTATTTTTTTAGGTAAAGTAATAGGCGGGAAGATGTTTTGGAAATATTTAAATTAATAGCCGAAAGAGTTTTTTAAAAGCTAAAGTAGTTTTTAAAGCAGTTTTAACAGTGTCGTAAAAAATATTAACTGAAAAATACGTTTTCCGAAGGTTTTGGAGACATTTCAATAAGCTTCAATAACTCTTTCATGTTTAACTAAAGAAGCCCTAAGGCCATAGCATTTTAAACATACTCGATCTAAACACTGTCATGACCAATTATTGAAATGGATAACGCGCAGGCACATTGACTCGTTATGCTCACATGGGGGAATGTTTCACAGTCGACTGCTTCAAATTCGCAATTTTTAATGAACAGAATTAAACAAACTTAAAAAAAAATTATTCATGGTTTATCAGTAAAAAGAAACGTCTCCCTTCCTTAAGATCCATGTCAGAAATAAGATGTTAAATGCAAGATGAAAAGGCATGTAAAGACACGAAAATAATTTTATTATGAAGCCATTGAATCCTCTGTAAATAGTTCCCTGTCTCTAAGTGTTATATTCAGCCATGTGAAACAAAAATGGTACAGGTTATAAAGTTTTCTTAGTGTATAGAATTATCTGTCTTTTTTTGTTTTCTGTAAGCTTTAAATTTAGTTTACAAATATTGAAATTTTAAAATACTCAGAACAACAAACCAATAAGGGCGTTTTCCTTCATACTGAAAGTATATAAGTAAAATGCGTGTAGTGTCATTAGATAATCTACTGAACATCTCTTTATCATCCATATATGTATCCTGGGAATTCTGTGTTTAGTTAATCTTACTAGTTTAATTAAAGTGGCTAGATGGAATGAGCTATTAAAAGTGAAATGATCTCGTTTGTTACCATTTACCTATTTTTTTAATCATTATATTCAAATAATCTACGAATAGAGAGCGAAATTTAAACAAAAGATTTCCACTAATTTTTTTCTTGTCCAAGCATCTTTCATGATACTGCAAATATTTTAACATCCAATAGCAGTTTAAATATCCCTATTAAGAAAGCGAAATTTTGCAACAGACAACTGTGCACTGTGTACCGTTATCTGTACTAGCTTAAATATGCGGCAAACATCGCAATAGAGCATGTAATATTGGTATCAATAATTTTATTAATGCACTTCATGTATCAATGACAAAAAAAATCTCTTGCCCTGTTAATGTGTTTCAGTGTATACCGACAACTACACATGCGGCACGGAACGCGTTATTCAAAACTTGTCATTAAGTACACATATATGTGCGATAGTTATACAGGGTGTCCATAATTAAAGTCCCACTTTCAAAAGGCTGCAAAAAAGAATCACTGGTCAGAATGACTTCAAATTTGAACTGAATATACTGGAAGAAGGGGGAAACGATTTGGCATAATAAAAAAAATGTTCCAACCGCTTACAGATCTATTACCATCTATTGATACATTTTGGAACTTTTTTATTATGCCAAATCGTTTCCCCCTTCTTCCAGTATCTTCAGTTCAAATATGAAGTCATTCTGACCAGTGGTTCTTTTTTTGTAGCCTTTTGAAAGTGGGACTATAATTGGGGTGATTATAATTAAAGTCCCACTTTCAAAAGGCTTCAAAAAAAGAACCACTGGTCAGAATGACTTTAAATTTGAACTGAAGATATTGGAAGAAGGGGGAAACGATTTGGCATAATAAAAAAAGAGAGTTCCAACCGCTTACAGCGCCATCTATTGGTACATTTTGGAACTTTTTTTTATTATGCCAAATCGTTTTCCCCTTCTTCCAGTATATTCAGTTCAACTTTGAAGTCATTCTGACCAGTGGTTCTTTTTTTGCAGCCTTTTGAAAGTGGGACTTTAATTATGGACACTCTGTATTACAGTTATATTACCAAGTTATTACTATTACCAAGATTGAAAATTTAAGGAATATTTCATTAATTACCAAACATCCAGATCATTTCCTTAGAGTAGCACTCAGTTAAAGACTGCATGAGAAGTTAATCGTAATTTGACAAATTAAGACAAATAGCTTAATTACGAGAACATGGATTAGAAACTAGAAGTGATCAATTGCTCGAACCACCATTTTCGATTAAGAATTAAATTTTAGTTATTCTTTTGATGTTTTACTCTTTGACCGTTCAATATTAATCTTTATAAATTACAGCATATTGTATTTATCATATAGTTTTAATGTATTCCAAAATATCAGTAATTTTAGTCTCAGCTACAATTTAGCGAATCCATTCAGAGCTGCAGTGTTTCACTGCTGCAATTCGGGCCAGGTAATTTGAATAGTAAACCTATATAAAATTCTCTATAAAAGTTTTTATCTGCAGTCAGATAGAATACATTATATGAGCTGTTATTTTTGAAAGTGATATAAATCCATTTATTCATGTATTGAGATATTTAACGGTTTGCATTTGACTTAATTTAAAAATATTGGCAAACGTTAATCAATTCGGGTGATGTTTTTAACACTATACACCTTTTAAATTTTACTATTAAATAATAATTATTAAAATTATTTTAAAAAATAAACGATATTTTAGCTCCAAATGGACTTATACCACTTTCAAAAATAACACAGTATAAAAAATAAAAACAAGAGGAAATTTAAGTCCATATTTTTATATACATTATCTTCACTGAAATGGTTTTTTTGTGTAAAATTAATAATTAAAATAAAGACATGTAAAAACACGAATAACCAAGTTTATTAAGAAATAATTTCAGTTATATTAAAAAGAATATGTAAATAAACAAGTGGAAAATGTAAATTACTCCGTTAAGATAACTTTAAAAAAATTATATTTAAAACTTATTTCTCCTTTACAGTTAGTGAAGTATTCATGGTAAATAGGTGGTATGCAAGGCAGTAAACTCATCTATCATTATATTTCTTTCTTGTTAAAGGTCTTGAAGTTTTATACAATGGCAACATAGTAATTTTGATGAGGTGTTTAGGTCATCCTTGTTTTCGAAATAAAAAACTATTTTAAATAAAGCATTTTCTTTCATACTAGTTTTGTAAATAAAATTTGAGTGGTTCATTCCCTTTAAACCTCATCCAGCATATTTTCAGCCAATTTAAAATTTCTCCGTCATTATTTTTTTCCTATTTGATATCACCTCTTTTAGAGATTTGGTTGAGACAAAATCTCTTTTCATTTCAAACTAAATGAAGCTATTTTTTTTCGGCAAGCCTTTAAGGTATTATAATAGTCTTGAGGAGTATATAATTGATCTTTTTTCTCTAATGCTATTTCCACAGCGCCAAAATCTCTGTCGTTTGGAAGAAATGAATGACCCGACAATAGAAATTTGTGGTTAATAAAATTTATGTTATTATCAGCTGATTGAACAATCCTTAACCACATCAGTGCGAGCTTAATATTTCGATTTTGTCCGGTACACATGTCACTGTATGCTATAATATGGTCTTGGGCTCTAACATTCTGAATATGTTTCAGGCAGCAAGATGCTACTTCTTTCGCACCTCTAGATGCTACAGTTTCCTCCCATGCATACATATGAATTCTGTTGTCATGAAAATTATGAAAAACTTTATTAAGAAGCAAGTTGTTTTAATTATAATTATTAGTAATGGACTTATTCCACTTTCAAAAAACAGATTTTTGCGATAACATTTTATAGCCAAAATTATTTTGTTTACTTTATGACAAAATCGTACTCCATTGAATGTATGATTATAAATATGAAGAGAAAGTGTCTATATCTTACTAAAATTAACGTTAATTCATTTTTCTTAAATGGACTTATACCACTTTCAAAAATAACAGCTCATATATTAACTGACTCAGATTTCAGCCGAGCAGCAAGAGAAGTTTCTGGATTTCGTTGAATGAGACTAACATAATCACCCTTAATACGGTAATTTAATCGAATAATTATTTTGTAAGAAGGTTATCCCTGAAAATTTAAATATACAGTTGAATAAAATTTCCGTAATTGCCTTTACTTACAGTGGATAACTTTTTCCAGAGAAAAGCTATATATATTACTTTTATAGTAATTAAACTTTACTTAAGTTAACTGTTTTAATTAACTTTTAGATTTGGACATGGTTTTTCCGATAGTTTAATTTCAGTGCTAATGGGGTTTTGTAAAAAACGTGTTTCTGAATTGACCGTCAAACTGATTTTTTCAACAACTTCTTTTAATTCTTTTTTTTTCACTGAATAGAATTTTCGTGACAAAAGTGTTAAAACTGTCTTCTGCGCCGACTTCTACTGCATGTATTTTCTTCTATAATTGCTTTGCTTATAAAGAAAGTAAGACAGTTAGAAACTAATGTCCTCGTCGAGTGAGTATTGTAGAAGTGGAATGGTATAATTTCCCACGGTGTGTGGCCAATAACGAATCTATTATAAAGGCTGCAGAGGCAGGGGTAAATAGAGGCTTGTAAACCAGGAGGTAATAGAAGAATAGCTGTCGGTGTGGCCAGCGATAGCGATCTAAAGTCTATAAATATTCCAAGATGGATGGTCGTTATTTTATGGCCCACAGAAAAAACTTCAGATAAGGGTCATAGTGTATTGCAAAATAAAATTACAGTGGGGAGGTACTTCGTAGACTATGGATAGAGACTGTTTAATAAGGAACCAATTGGGGCAGGAACTACTGAAAGAAAAACAGCCCACTGCCCAATGAAAATGAGGGGCGGGCCAGAATGGCCCCCCTGTAAATGGACAACAGCCCCTTCAAGGACGAAAGGAATAGGAGAGGAGGTGCAGATCGATCTCGGACTTGGTTCCTCAGAATTTAGGTGATAGAGTGTCTCGTCTGCCTCAAAGTCCAGGAGAAAAGCCAATATCCCGCTAAGATGTTCCTATACATGACATGATTCTGGGTCCCTGTCGTGGATTCCACCATCATCGCTGCATACTTCAGCTATAGTAAGTGCCTCCCCATAGACTCTAAAAATCATCTTTGACAATATAGTTTGCCTCTGATTCTGAGTTCTCATATGTAAAAATATTAATATGAAAGAGATTATTGTACTAGTAGCTATTACAATTTAATTGAAATTTGTGCGTTATCAAATAAATGTATGATTAAGGCAATGTTTTGTCTTCCTTGCTTGATCCAACCCATGCATGCATCCATTGTTTTAACGTAATTTAATTGCCTATAAGTATAGTTTTGTATACTGAATAGTAATCGAGTAACGGTTCGAATAATGCATTATTTCTAGGTTCTAATTCATGTACTCGTAATTAAGCTGTCTGTTTGTCTTAATTTGTCAGGTTGGATTCCGGTGTTGGGGAGGTGTGGCTCTTTTCCAGAGCACAACAGTTCTTGGAACATAATTTCACCTGGGTGCGGGTAATAGATTGAGCAACTGCGACTGGGAGAATTGTATCCTTCGAGGGTTGGTTTGGTTGAGAGCATTGCCGTCATTTTTTTTTGCTGCAAGGGGGCTAATTAGCCCGGGACCTACTGCTTAAAGCCCATTTCGAATGGCTACAAATATCCATGCCAATAGTCGGACTCGAACCCATGGACCTACAGCCAGCGCCCTAACCATTCGGCCATTATCCGGCGTGTCATTCGAGAGAATCGTTGTAGCACTTTTCCTGACGTCGGTTGACTCCACCTCCAAGTGATCAAGCCAGAAACTGGACTATGGCCAGGCTAAGCAAAGAAGGGAGCTATGACCTAGGCTAACACCATATGAAGTTAGTTCTAACGGGTAACGATTATTCTAAATTGACTTGGATATGCGTTAGTCTAGTGCATATGGGAACGCGCGCAGCGTCTAGCGTTTTCAGCCAAACTTTGCTGTATGCCTACGGCTGGGTCAGCGTCACATTTTGGATTGTCTTAGTTTGTCAAATTACGATCAACGTCTCATGTAGTCCTTAACATACTGCTACTCTAAGGAAATAATCTGGATGATTGGTAACTGAGGCATGTGATTCAATGTGTAATCGAACATGGTGGTACGAACAATGCATCATTTCTAGTTTCTAATCCATGTTCTCGTAATTAAGCTGCCTGTTTGTCTTTATTTGTCGAATTACGGTTAACTTCTCAGGCAGTCTTTGGCTGAATGCTATTCAAAGGAAATAATCGGCATGTTTGATAACTATGGTATGTGATTCAAGCTCTACAAATCGATTATCATAAAAACTAGAAATGTGAGAGACCATCAGACTCTGAAATAGCAGAAACCCTCTACGTTCGCAGAAATTTAAAGTATGCCGTATTAAATTCAAACGTCTATTAAATTCAATAAGTTTCAGCAAGCGAAGTTCAGAGAGAATTTGAAATTCAATTTAGTGTGATCACTGACAAGCGTTCGATGAGTTAGTTAATTTGATTGAGATTCAAATGCAGAATTTAAGAAATTGAAGAAAATCATATTAATAGGATTATGAAGTTGTGTATAGTGTTCCACTTAAGAGTTCGCGCAGGGTGTGTTTTTTTAATGGAGTAAAGAAATGCAGTGAAACAATATTTATATTTCATTTTGAACCGAACGCCGTACACCGCAGTTTCAAAAGGGTTCGGCTATAATATATCTTTAAAGTCCCTTATTTTTGAATTTATTAAATTATGTTTTTTTATTATTACTGCTATTAACTATTCCATGTAATAATTATTTCTTTTCAGGACTTTTCTTGTTATCTCTGCATAATATTGTAACTGTTATTGTTTCCTTTGGGCTATGTTCTAAACTAAATTTTGGATATTAAATTGATTTGCTTTGGTACTGGTAGCTGTTCTTGAGTGCAATAATCTGCTTGAGGTTGGTTCGGCGCCAAAGGTTAAAAGTGGCTTTGAAGTCTTCTTCATCAATACCTCTTTCTTAGTCGGGACGGGGCAAAATTAATGTACATTTACATTATTTCACTAAATAATGGCGCAATATCATATTCGTCTAAATACTTGTAAATGCCATCCATTACCGACAATGAATTTCCACTCTGTCACACAATCAGCATAGAATCAAATGCGTTGACTTTTCAATTTAAGTTGAAATCGTTTAATTTCATAGCTGTAAAAAAAATTAAATCAAAACCTTTTCTGCAAAGAACTTTGGAAAGTCGTAAGATTCTAATATCCAGAGCTGCTTTCCGCTAGTGTTAATAGTAAAATAAAATATTTCTGGTGTTAGAGTGGTATTTCTGCAATTTAATTAAGTTTGAGCTTTAAAGTGAGAAAGTCTTTATGGCGACATGGTTAAGATGGAAACGTAGTTCTCAGTAAGCAATCCACTACAAATTATACAAAAAATCCTCTTTGTGAAAAATTATGGTACTTTTAAAAACCCCAGTTAGATTGAAAATAACTTTACATGATTTTTTTGCATTTCAGCCGATACTACAGAAAGGCGGAGACTATTGTCATATTTTTTTCGTGTTCTTTTTTTATTCTGATACTGTTCTTAAACTTTATGAACTGTATGACAAAGACAAAAAAATTTCCTGTGTCCCAATTCAGAACGTAGAATTTCTAAATAACAAAACTTTCATTGATAGTCTTTTTAATGGGTACATAATTTTTCAAACATGCAAGGATAAATAAAATACTTCAGAATACTGAATACTTCGTTTTTTCAAAGCTGAAAAGTGGTCTTTGTTTTTTCTCAAATGGTAATACTAACTCTCTCAATAATACTCTGTGATCCCTGTGCGGGCCTTAAGTTTTCGCTCATGTCTGTGGCTCTTGCACTTGTTCTTTGCCAATGCTGCGAACTATGGGTGCCTGTACCTGATTCTAAATCAATAGATATAACTAGTTGGACTAACATGTTGTAGAAGAATCTAATGATAGGTCCTCAAGTCAAGTTTCTAAAAAGCAATCAAACAGTTATGAGTCAAGAAGAATTCAAAAATGTTACAACAATGCTACATTAAACTGACTACCTTACGTAAGTAAATTTCCTGCAGTTTAAAAACTTGGTCTTGACAGCAAATAAAATGGGGAAATTAGATGCATTTTTTCGTGACTGGACAACTGCTTAGTTCATGCAATGCCCTCCGTTACAAGTATTTAAATTTTAAGTTTGAAAAATTACGAAACGCAAAGGATTTTTGCAGATGTCTTAGATTCATTTTCATAAAACTTGATCCACTGCAGGCCAAACAAATTTAAATGAGAAAGAAAATTTTAAAATAAACATCATATAATGAAATCAACTGTGCAAATATGAAGACAAGTAAATTTATTTTTTAATCGATATACATCAGTTTAATAAATAAGGATATTGAAATTTAAAATAGCTACATCACGTGGAGGTGGGGGTAACCGACGCCAGGAAAAGTGCTACAACGACACTCTCAAAGGATAAACCGGATAATGGCCTAATGGTTAGGACGCTGGCTGTAGGTCCATGGATTCGAGTCCCACTGTTGGCATGGATATTTGTAGCCATTCGAAATGGGCTTTAAGCAGTAGGTCCCGGTTTATTTCGCCCCCGTGCAGCAAAAAAAAAATGATGGTAATACTCTCAAGCAAACTAACCGTCGAAGGATACAACTCTCCCAGGAGAGTCGCAGTTGCTCAATCTATTACCTGCACCCAGATGAAATTATGCTCCAAGAACTGTTGTGCTCTAGAAAAGAGCCACACCTCCCCAACACCGGAACCCAACCTGACAAATTAAGACAAACAGACAGCTTAATTACGAGAACATGGATTAGAAACTAGAAATAATGCATTGTTCGAACCACCATGTTCGATTATTATTCAGTTTACAAAACTATACTCATTCGACGAGGACATTAGTTTCCAGCAGTCTTACATTCTTTATAAGAAAAGCAATTATAGAAGAAAATTCATGCAGTAAAAGAGGGAGCAGAAGACAGTTTTAACACTTTTGTCATTAAAGTTCTGTTCAGTGAAAAAAAAACTAAAAGAAGTTGTTGAAAAAATCAGTTTTACGGTCAATTCCGAAACTAGTTTTTTACAAAACCCCATTAGCACTCAAACTAAACTATCGGAAACACCATGTCCAAATCAAAAAGTTAATTAAAACAGTTAAATTAAGTACAGTTTAATTACTGTAAATGTGAAATATACAAGTATATATATAACTTTTCTCTGGAAAAAGTTATTCACTATAAGTAAATGCAATCACCGGGATTTTATTCAACTGTATATTTAAATTTTGAGGGTTGACCTTCTTAGAAAATAGATCTTCTTACAAAATAGTTCGATTAGATTACCGTATTAAAGGTGATTATGTTAGGCTCCTTCAACGAAATCCTGCTCGGCTGAAAACAGAGTCAGTTAATATATAATGTATTCTATCTGACTACCACCATAAATGATTTGATATGTAACATCCTTTTAAACTTAGTTTTTCTTTACTCCACCAAAATATACAATTTAAATACCTGTTATATATTTAAGTAGTATAGTTAGTTCCTGCATTGCCATTACGAAATGAATATTCAGTATATACAAACAGGTATTCACCCTCTAACGGTACAGCGGTTTGAGATGAAATAGATGGTACGGTCGGGTCGGATCAGACCCGATGTCTTTTTTGGTGAGGTTTTTGGTAGAAATATGTACACAAAAACATTTTTGTTGTATAGTAACACTTATTGATAATATTTTACATGAAATAAAAACCTTTTTGTAGAAAAAAGACCAATGAATTGTAATTTTGATAAACAAAGAAAATCTCTCTGGCGTTTACATAGAATGATGTATATATTAGGTCTAACATGTAATTCAGTTTTGTACCTAGTTTCAGATGGTACTGAACCGATTTTTTTGGCCTTCAAAATCGAAATTAAAAGATTAAAAATCTAAAAAAAAAAGATTAGTGATCAAGAATAACTATTTTCAACAAAGACACTCATATTTACTGCAAACTTATGACTGTAAACGCTCCAACACCTGTTGCAAGACTGGCTGGTAGGGTTCCTTGTCAGCTTGATCTCTTGCATTGAGAGGGAAGAGAACGGGAGGGGAAAACACACTCCTGGAACGGATCCGACCCCCACCGTACCGTTAGAGGGTTAACTGTGCTTGTCGGGATTCGATCCAAGCACCTGAAAGCCGACGCGCTACCGATAGGTTACCTAGGGCCCTATTTTTCTTTGTTTTTTATGGATTTATTTTTGTTACATAATTGGATGATATATTCCATAAAATGAATCCTCCTCTGAATCCATTGGTAGATTTCTTCCAGTTCATGTTTACTTTCAACTTAACACTTAATCAAAAGCATTTTTTACCATGTTTTTATTAACTCCCTTTCTTGTTTGTCTGTGTGTTTGTTTGTTTGTCCGGTACAAATCTTGCAATTGATTTTTAACTAACTTCCCGACTAGCTAGACATTTGAAACTTTTAGAATAGTTCAGAACACGATGAAAATGCATTATTTTAATACTTTTAGACATCTTTAAGCAGAATTGAATTCATTATCAGTTAATTTTGTTTTGTAGACTGGTGCAGCCATCTATCGACCGGGACGGGAACGAAAAGTTAAACGCATGTTAACTTCCAATTCATTTTCTTTCAAGTTTATGGGATAATTTATCAAAAAATTTTAAAAAGTATTTATTAATACATAGAATTGTCAAGTTGATATGATTCAACAGAAAATTTAAAAACATGGTATATAAAAAGTTATTTTTATCTTGTAATTATTTCCCTTTATTTTCCAGGAATACAAGGATTATTTCAAAGTGATAAATTCATGGATTATAAGAAATACGTGGCTCAGTGAAACAAGAATTTCATTTCATCAATAAACCACAAGTTACTCTGGGTTCGGAGAAAAAATGCTTTTCCGATATCGAAGCAAATCTATTGAAAATAGGAAGTATCTCATCCTAGTTTTTCTGCAGTTAAAATGGTCATTTACATAATCTTTTATATAAATTTTCATTGGAAATCTTTTAAGTTTGCTGAAAAAAAGATCTAAAGGATCTAATCATTACCGCAATGTACAGGTTTGCAATAAAATGAGTTTGACACCCTAGTTAGGTTTCTGATAATGTATACCTTCCCTAGACAATTTAAAGTTTAGATATAGCCACTTTAAAAAATCAGAAGGATACAAGATGTTTGAAAACCTTCACAATGTAAATGTGTATAAAGCATATCGCATCCCGTCAAGAAAAGTGACGCTAGTTAAAAAATGGCAGTTTTGAGATTATGTCACTGAAAAATATGTATAAAGTGGCCCTTCGTGCACGAAAAGCGACACATCTTGGAATTTGTCCACCTGAAGACAGCTGTATCAGTTTTATTGCAGGATAGTTCAAGCTTTATGATATTCTTTAAGTTGATTTTTCTCAAATGCTGCATTTTTGAGTTGTGTCACTTATCTTGCCGGTTTGCGATTTCTTGAAATAATGTTCTACGTCTGATGTGACGATGGGACACGGGAATAAATTACTTGAGATAATGATTCACAGAATTATTCAAAATTATTTGACAACCCTTTGATATTCATATTTTGGTCATGGTAGAATCTCTCATTAATGGTCATATTCTCATAATTTGGGTTTGCAATGCAAATATACAAATTGTTTTAAATACACTATCTATTACCATTGTCTTCCGCATCTCTGTTCTACATCAAGACAGATGTAATCATAGATCTGACGTTGATACATTAGTTTATAATTCTGTTCTTAACATCCCGACAATCAAATACTGGAAATGTACCTAAATTTAAGTTAAAAATCAATATAATTAAAATATGCTCAAAATTGAAATGAATGGAACATGGTTCGATAGAAAATGTACTACATTTCTTTTGCGCTCCTTTACCATACAAAACTAAAAATTTCTGTGTTTATTTGTGTACTTTTAATGAAAGCAGGAAAACTATCGAAAGAAAAGTCTCGAAGAAGACTAAAAGTAATCTAAGAATTTCGAATATTAGGATTATTTATTTCAGATATTTTGTTCACTTGTCATATTAATAAACTGATGAAGAAATACTACTGTACACGTAATATAATTTTATTTTGTATGCCCATATAGATTGATGATGTCTTGAATTCAAATCTTATTTTCCTTTCGTTTCTGTATGAGGAAATAAAATTTTACCACTCCGTAGCATTTGATAACGAAATTCCTTGCATATGGCCTCTAAATCTAAAATTCACATTATAGTCTCATTCTTTAAAATCCCATTTGGTTTATTCAAATAATTTCTCAGTTCTTTTAAAAAACACGAAGATTTTTAGTATAAAAAGAATCCACAATAGTTTCATCGTACATTTTCATGAAAATAAAATGGAGAAATATCAAGGGCAATTTAACCTTATTACATATCTAGTTCATTAAGTTTAATATCACTATGTTGATGCCATGTCATCATGAAATTTTCAGATACTGTAATGAGTTTTATAGTTAAACTTCGTATTAAAGTCTGCGGAATGCGATGAGAAAATTGATTATTTAATTTTAAAGAGTTTAGCTCTTTTTCTATACGTCTCAAGTGTTGTCCAAATTCAAATTCTAAATTGCCTTGGGCGTTGTCGCGATTGAGCTATTTTCGCTTCTGATTCCAAGAACAAAGCATTCGTAGCGCCCCTCCAAAAAATATAGTTTCTAGCGCATCTTTACGTAATAATAATACGTCACCTCTGACATCAGAATCATAGGTTCAGCCAATGACTACAGACTTGTGATCACATTGCAAGACGCTCGTGAAGTTTATATAAGTTCAATCATGCCTCGAAGAGCATGATTTTGGCAAGGCTCTGTTGCCTAGTAAACCGCCGTCATCGATGATAAAAAATGGAGAAATAAAAAGTATTTGCAGACGTGAAAAGAGAATTGTGTTATTGACTACGACTACGTTTATTCCCGGTGTGACAAGCAGATATATATATATTGATATATATATATATATATATATATATATGTATATATATATATATATATATATATATATATATATATATATATATATATATATATATATATATATCTAAATATATATATATATATATATATATATATATATATATATATATATATATATATATATATATATATATATATATATATACAGTATGCCCACTAAAGTCCCTTCCCACCCTCTTAACTTCGGAACGGCTGCTGCTATATTCATAAAAGTGGTGTCTAGGTATAGTAAAGTGGCCATGCGCTACTGAATGAAACCACCTGCCACGCCACCTGGTGGAAAACTGTGGAGTTAGCATTCCTATCTCGAAAACGGAACGAGATAGGGAAAAAAGTTATTTACAAAGTTGTAGAAAATCATCGATTTAGTACGAAAAGATACGTTGTGGACATTAATGAGAAGACTACAACGGTTAAAGCACGCATTTGTTTTTTCGTGATTTTCTACACTGTGACGTGACAAAAGGATCTGAGAAAGAAAAAACAACAACTAATTTTAACAATATACCTTTATTTTAGTTGTTCAAACATCTCACCGTCAGCTGCAATGCACATTTGGATCCTCGTTTGAATCTCACGTTGCACACATTGGAGCATAGAGCTTGACACGTTGGCACAAGCGTCCGTAATGCGTCGTTTAAGGTCCTGCAATGTTTGTGGAAGGGTCACATACACCTGCTGTTTCAGGTATCCCCACAGGAAAAAGTCCAGTGGAGTCAGATCAGGCGAACGTGGAGGCCACTCTTCGAAACCGCCATACCCAATTATTTGGTCCCCGATTCCTTGACGAGGTACTGCTTCGCTGAAGTTCTCAGCTTTGGAATACTCAGTCATGACCACGAACATTAACATACTACAACCCCAAGAAGATGTCTCTTTTATAGCTGTCTCAGGTGAACAGGCGTGACGTTTCTTACGTATTTGCATACTGCAAAAATTTCGAACACCAAGCGCAAGTTGCGTTGAGTTGATGCGGCACTATTTTACACGATCTACGTATTGTCTACTCTGTTTATAAAGACAATCAGTACAAGGATGAAACCCTCGAGGTTTGAACCGCGGTCCTTTTGATTGGGGATCAAAAGCGATATACCACTGTGCACATTGCGGTGTCGTGTTTTGCCCAAAAGATAATCATTTCTCCTTTCGTTCAAGTTTCGTGACGTCACAGTGTAGGAAATCACGAAAAAACAAATACGCATTTTAACCATTCTATTCTTTGCCACAAGGTATCTTTTCGTGTTAATATCGTGTTAATTTCGTATTAGTGTCCACAAGGTATCTTTTCGTACTAAATCGATGATTTTCTACAACTTTGTAAATCACTTTTTTTCCCTATCTCATTCCGTTTTCGAGATAGGAATGCTAACTCCGCAGTTTTCCACCAGGTATCGCGGCAGGTGGTTTCATTCAGTAGCGCATGGCTACTTTACTACACCTAGACACCACTTTTATGAATATAGCAGCAGCCGTTCCGAAGTTAGCAGGGTGGGAAGGGACTTAAGTGGGCATACTGTATATATATATATATATATATATATATATATATATATATATATATATATATATATATATATATATATATATATATATATATATATATATACATATATATATAAATATATATATATATATATATATATATATATATATATATATATATATATATATATATATATATATATATATATACATATATATATATATATATATATATATATATATATATATATATATATATATATATATATATATATATATATATATATATATATTACTTTAACCAATTTTATAGTTTAATGCGTCTGCTCTCGTCATTTTATGATCTTAGATTAAATATTCTGAAATTCAAATTTATATACAGGGTCATGGGAAAAGGTGTCCGGGATTTCAACGAGAAATAAAGAACAATATAATTGAACTCATGGTGTTTAATTTTTCACCAAAAGATACAGAAGAGAATCAAGTTCTGCACATTACCTAGTAGGTTAAAATCTTCTCTTGCTCAGATTACATCAAGGAGATAGTCGATCTCCATTCAGGAAACGATCCTAATTTGGACCTGCCCTTCCTATCCTACGTCAGAACCCATGTAGGGGAAAGCGTGACATTACAGCGTCGGTGCATGCCCCCAGCGCAGACACGGCCACCATGGTGTGAATAAATAAAACTCCCAGAGTTAACATACAATCTACTGCTCCGCAAAATCCGATCGGTCGATTGTTATTCCCGGTCTGTAGAACTTAAATCACGGACACCTCTTTCGATGACCCTGTATATTGTAGTGCCAGAAAAACTAGTATACTTAATAGCTCCACTTCTTAGCCGTAGGACGGCAGAAAATACATGGGGCTTGGACACCATGAGTGTTCTGAGGGATTCTGTTAACAGTGATGACCATGCCTCCTGAAGAGCGGTCCTCAATTCTATAATATTCCTCGACGGTGGATCTGTTCTTTGAATGGAACATTGAAGGGTCTGCCAGATAAGTTCAGTAACGTTGAGATCTGGTAGACAAGGGGGCCATTTCATGTTCCAAAACTCGAATGAATGTTTCTCCAACCTTAATTTTATGTGGTGGCGCATTCTATTGTGGGAGGACGCCCAAACCCAGGAGAGTGAACGCATGACATGATTGGCTATAACACATCCGAAAGAATGTTAACATAGAGCTCACCGGACAGAGAAGTTGTGGATGTATGAGGGGTTTAAATGCATGCCAGATCAACACACCCCATACATTTACTGTGGGATCACTAGCCCGTACATTCCGTTGTTGAAATATTGGATTCATTGATTTATGGCACGTTCTTCACGAGCGGATATGTCCATCTACCCGAAACAGTTGGAAACGAGACTTTTCATAGAAGGCTATTCGTTTCCAGTCGGCGAATGTTCAGTGGTGGTGTTCCTGAGCCCATACGACGAACAGAGCTCACTGGCGTCACGAAAGCGATAGCACTCGGGTTGGGCGTCGGCTATTAAAGCCCATATCTTTTCGTCTGCTACACTTTAGTACGGAACTTTGCACTGGCGTCTTACTTGTTACGTCTTTACACTGGCTATTTCTCGGTGAACTTTGTACAGTATTCACTCTGATATTAGTAGAGGCCACAGCATTAAATTGCGACGCTATTTGCGGCAGTGTCGCATTCCTTTCTCTTGAAATCATTCTCGACATATGGCACCAAACACGATCATCCTGTCTTTCGACGACCACTCCGTTCTCGTCGGTCCGATGTTTTGTCCGAATTCATCAATTTACAGTACACCCTTGAAGTGGTCGACAGTAAAAATATAATCTTTGCCTTTATCTCCGAAATGTCTTTACCCATCTCTCGATCACCGTCTATCGCACCTCGCTGAAATTCGCTTAAATCATTATCATCTGAAATGCTCACTGTGCAGTGAGTTTGTCAGGCTACCACTGATGTCTGACTCTTCATTTATAATGCTAGACGAAACTGTTGACGAGAAAGTATGTGTACGTATTTCTAATAAAATATAGTCTATTCTAGTTAGTCTTACCGTATACATATACAATGTTAACGATGAATATCGCTGAATTTTTATACGGAAACATTTGTGCAATTAAGTGAAATTGTATTATGTATTTGATATAATTCTTATTTGAGGCACTACTTTTTAAATTTTATTTAACAGCAAATGAATACCAAACATTAGAAGCTCAAGTGATGTTGTAATTCTAGATGAATTTAAATTTACATTTTCAATTCTTGAAACTGCATTTTTATTGCTGGTAAGCCCAGCTTATGATATGTGAAATGACTGGCACAAAGTCCTTCTTGGCACCCTCTGACTGGCACAAAGGGAATTTTAAGTTTTTGAGGGAAAACGCAAGGTTGGAAGGTAAAACAGACTAAATTACAATCTTCAACCTCGAGAGGAAAATAAATATTGCCATCCCTTATGAGGGACACATCTTTAATGGATTGCTTTTGGAAATTGTTCTAAATATATAGTTACATTTCGAAGCAATAGCTTCCGTACTAAAGTGCAGCACATTTTACCGTTGCCTCAATTCTAGATACAATGAGTTAACCATGGAATTCTACGTTCACTCGAGTACCATCGATTACGTCTGGAATCTCAAATTCAATTGTCAGCTTTTCCAGTTAAGCTTCTGACTCACATCTCATTGCAAACTGCTATAACTGTATTCGAATATTATACGTCACTGGCTATTTCTCGGTGGAGCTCGACTCACCAATTGCCAGAATATACAAGTTATTCTAGTATCTCTTGGTGCAAATTATCACTTTCATTTTCTATATATCTTTATGTAACATGCATATAAAAATTAAAGTTTGCATCTTCAGTTAGCGACCGTGATTTCTTATAAAAGCTAGCGTGTGTGTATATATAATGCCAGATTCCGAAATTAACTGGAAGTAGCAGCACGGTCAAATGATTAAAGCAATGAACTTCTGACCGGCAGGTCGTCGGTTCGAATCCAGTCACTAACTTCTGGTTTTAATTTCACTCTAATTTAAGTTACCTTTCTCAAAATTTCAAGAAAATTCTGTTTATGTTAATGTACCTTATTTCATTATTTCTTGAAAGTTGTTAAGTTGTACCAATCCTTAGACTGGGGGCAGTGGAGTAGGGTGATTGCATCCTGCTATTAAACTTCTTTTACTGTGACAACGTGTTGGTTTATTTAGTATATCTGACACTTCTATGTGACTATAGATATATATATATATATTTTTTTTTTTAATTTATTTATATATATATATATATATATATATATATATGTATATGTGTGTGTGTGTGAGTGTACCAGTTTTTATCATTTGATATATCGCGTTTCACTCGTATTAAAGTTGCGAATTTTCAGAATGTGTTGATATTTGTACCCTCATATTAATGAAAACAGCACATTTTTGAGATAAACTCTTCAAAAGTACAGTGGTACCTCGACTTACGAGTGTCTCGACTTACGAGTTTTTCGAGATACGAGCATTCTATCGGAAGATTTTTTGCTTCGAGCTACGAGCTAAAATTAGGGTTACGAGCAAGCTTCAGATATCCAACCGGGAGTTTGCGCAGCGAATGCCATGTTACGTGCTCATCAAATGAGAACACAAGAAGCATATAATATTTACAATCTTTATGTACAGTTATTATACAATTGTATAATATTATTCTGAGACTATCCAGTCTTAAACCGAGAGATTGGGTTGTTAGAAAAGTTCTTCGGATTCTCAGAAAGAAGAATCTGGACATTACAGCCACAGTGAACGTTGCAACAATCGCCCAGCTTCCGTGTCTCACTCGTTCACTTTAAGAGAGTAGCTGCTAATAAAAGCGAAAGTAAGGAAAGCGGGGCGAAAAGGTAAAAAATCAACGAATAAGATTTAAATTTTCAGTTCAACCTTTCTCCTCCTCTTCCATCAGCATCTTCAAGTCTGATCTCGAAGGTAAATGTTCTACATTTCGCTTAATAAAACAAATTTATTGCTGTACATTCTATTGTATTACATTTTTTACAATTTTCGTCGTTTATAAGCATGTTTTTCTTATTTAAAACATGTAACAAATAGATTGCGGTATTTTGGGGGAGCACGGAACGAATTAATGGCATTTCCATTCATTTCAATGGGGAAAATTGATTCGAGATACGAGTGTTTCGAATTACGAGCTAAGTCATGGAACGAATTAAACTCGTAAGTCGAGGTACCACTGTATAAGACCTGTAGGTAGAGTGATATATAGAACTAATATGGCGCATTACGGCAATTGAAGTTATCGTTCTAGACGAGCTTTTAAAGGAAGGCCCCGCTGCTTGCATTCCTTTAAAAACGTTAAAACCACACCAAATGTGAGGTATTTTAGTACTTTACTTCCCCCTAAATTTACCTTAAAAAGGACACTTTATTTTGAAATATTTATCTCATTCTTTTTAAATAAACTCCGCAGTACGATATAAACGATGTGCAATGTAATTTCCCCCAGATGTCGCTGTACTTCTTTGAGGGTGTTCTTGACTGTACTTATATCCTTACTAGCTGAAAACCCGCGCTTCGCTATGGAATACATTCAAATAAAATACAACGGTAATGTATGCAATTAATGCCAAAAAAAATAAATATATATATATTTATAATAAATGCGACGATCAATGTATACAATTAATGTAAAATATGTATATATATATATATATATATATATATATATATTTATAAAAAAATCGTAAGGGATATTTATTTTTTATGGATCATATCCAATCGTCTGCTGAATTAGAAAGGAAAAAAATATTTTTTTGTCTATTTAGTTCTTATGCACGTGACAATAAATTTATTCAAAGTACCAGAAAAAGAAATCACGTGATCAGCATTTAATAAATTAAATTCTAAAAATTAATCTTTAAAAATTCACCAAAAATCAGAAAATGGAGGTAAAGGTTCGAAAAAGATTTCATTTTAACGGTATTTTTATCATATTTCTCGTGATATAAATTTCATAACCCTCAAATTATTTTAAATGCAAACTTACAAAAAGTTACAAATGCAGCTTAAAAATTTAATTTTAAAAAAATCTAAGAAGAATTTTTCAAAAACATTTCTTAGTGTACCCCTACACTATAAGAAGAATCGCCATGCAAAATTTCAGCCCTTTAGGTTGAGCGGTTTGGTCTGTGCGTTGTATGTCAGTGAGTCAGTCAGTCACTCAGTGAGTCAGTTACTTACGGAACTGTTTTATATATATATAGATTATTCTATTTATACTGTGCTATGATGAATGGGTGAAGGTAATAGTAATGATGTGCGTTGTATATCAGTGAGTCAGTTACGGAATTGCTTTATATATATAGATAAGAACTATTTTATTAGCACTAAATAGTTCCGTATTTGGATTTATTTTTATTCCTATAACGGCGTCATTAATATGTGCTCGCTTGTATTTTTTTCAACGACAATTACATCACTTGCTGGGAACTTTCCTCGGATTTCGCCAGTTTTGTTGAAAAAAACTAACGTAGGAAATACAACTGATTCTAACGAATCTTTCACGCCATATTTTATCTAATTCTTAAATTGTTATCTTCAGTTGGGTTTCGAGTATATTTCATGCGAACTTAAAATCAGTAAGTAATCCATCTGATAATTTTTATTGCAGTCGCAATTCTAACGGCTACATCTCACACGCTGCCAGCTTTCGTTCATTTCCACCAAAATTTAAAAATCAATCTCAATTTTCGACACAATTTCTCCCGAAAATTTGTCTTGCATCGAAGTCCGGAAACATCGATTTTCCAAAGCGCTTATTTCTTTAATTTCGAACGTAGGGTGTGAAATGGAGAAAAAAAATCCTTCTCGTCTGCAGACAAGAATGAGAAACAAACACTGGTATTTATTTTAAACTATCAGTACTATTGGATTTTAAATACAAAACAGTTGGTACATACATTAAGTAAAAAAATATTGATGAGTATGTCGATTTAGATAGAAGGAAATAAAGTTTTAAATAAATTTCGAGTTGTTTTTCCCTTATCAAGATAATAATTTTAATACTCCTCCGGTAGATGAGAAAGAATAATATTCGTACTAACTGAATACCCGTACTTCGCTACGGAGTACATTCAAATTAAATACAGCAGTCAATGTCTGCAATTAATGCCCCAAAAATACACTTATAAAAAAATCGTAACGGATATTTTTATATACAAAATAATGTAAAATAAATATTAAAATTAAATCTAATAGAACATACTAAATAATATAGTACAGTTTGAGGAACATTTCTTTTACTGTATTTTGATATTTTTTTGGATAATGTCCATTAGTCTGCCGCATTAGCAAGAAAAAAATATTTTTTTGTCAATTTATTTCTTTGTTATGCACGTGATGCAAAATTAGTTTGAAGTATCACAAAAAGAAGAGAAACCACGTGATCAGCATTTAATAAATTAAATTCTAAAAATTAATCTTTCAAAATTCCCCAAAAATCAAAACATGGAGGTAAAGATTCGAAAAAGATTTCATTTTAAAGGAATTTTTATGATCTTTCTCGTGAAGTAAATTTTATAATCCTCAATTTATTATTTTAAATGCAAACTTAAAAAAAGTTACAAAAACAGTTTAAAAATTTAATTTAAAAAATTCTAAGAAGAATATTTCAAAAATCTTTCTTAGTGCACCCCTACACTATAAGAAGAATCGTCATGCAAAATTTCAGCTCTTTAGGTTCAGCGGTTTGGTCTGTGCGTTATCTGTCAATCAGCCAGTCAGTCAGTTATGGAACTGTTTTATATATTACTAGCGGCCCGTCCCGACTTTGTCCAGGTTGAACAAAATATTCTATCAATAAATTTCCAGTTGATAACCATTAAATTCTAAATCATTTTTTACCTTAAATATCCAATAAAAAGGGTAGTTCCAAATGTAGTTTTCTTCAAAAAACCCTTTAACGTTGCCAGTTTCAAAAATCCTTTTTGTATTTATCAATACCTCCTCTACTTGAATCTTTAAAATATTACAACCTTTTCCTTACGGGGTGGGATAGCATATATCCGAAGCACATACTCTCGAAAAATACGGTGTAATGTCGGCAGACATATAGTCTTGAATTCCACTTCGTTGTGACTTTCCTAACGGCCTTGCCCCCAAAGAACAATTGTGTGACATTCTGGGAATGGAGGGTGAATCTTGCAAAAAAGGACTGAATAATAATCTTTTGTCGTTCTAGCTAGACGCTATTTCTTTTCAGGCAAGGGACATCAGAAGGGCGGTTCACCCGCGGTTCATCCATTTTCAGCCTTTTGAGAGATGAAAGAGGCACGGGGTGCCAATGAACTACTTTTGAAATTCTTCTTCAATAGTAAGAAAGCAATAAGAAAGCAATTAACCACTCTTTCCCCTGACTCTCCCCCCATGCTCAATGTCCAACACGTAAAATGAGGATAGGAAGTAGATAACATTTTCCCGTTCTAAAGAGAGATTTCGAAAAACAGACCCCGTAAGCTAAAGGGTGTTGCTATGGTTACTTGACTACGGTTGACTAAGGAAAAGTTGTAAAGTACATTGTAATGTACAACAGTTGTACATTACCCTCCACATACAAAATCTGCTCTCTCTCTTTATATATTATTATAGAAGTATAGATACACATTGGTATCTCAAAATTAGAGTAAGAGATGAAATAAAAATACAAAAATTAAAAAAAAGGATTTTAAGTGAAGAATGTTTTTTTAATTATTTTAAGCACCTAAAATAATATTCAAATTAATATTACGTTACTTAATACTTAAAGTTAATTTTTTAAAAGAAGAAAGCGTGTCTAAGAACAGCTAGGTTCGAACCACTAACGTCAGAACAGAAGTCCACCGCGATAGTTCCACGCTAAGGATCGTTGAAGCCTTCGGCACAAAAAGCGGTAGAGGACAGTAGCGGTAACAATTTAGATTGTTAGGATTAAGCCCCTAATTTTATTTCTACTGATCAGATATACATAATATATAGCCTATGTCCATCTGGAATAATGTACCTTTCAAACAGTGAAAGAATTTTTCAAATAAGTGCAGTGGTTCTGGAGATTACCCTCCACGTACAAAATCGCTCTCTCTTTATATATAAGTATAGATAAAGTTAATTTTTTAAAAGAAAAAAGCGTGTCTGAGAACAGCTAGGTTCGAACCACTAACGTCAGAACAGAAGTCCACCGCGATAGTTCCACGCTCAGGATCGTTGAAGCCTTCGGCACAAAAAGCGGTAGAGGACAGTAGCGGTAACAATGGAGATTGTTAGGATTAAGCCCCTAATTTTATTTCTACTGATCAGATATACATAATATATAGCCTATGTCCATCTGGAATAATGTACCTTTCAAACAGTGAAAGAATTTTTCAAATAAGTGCAGTGGTTCTGGAGATTACCCTCCACGTACAAAATCGCTCTCTCTTTATATATAAGTATAGATAAAGTTAATTTTTTAAAAGAAAAAAGCGTGTCTGAGAACAGCTAGGTTCGAAACACTAACGTCAGAACAGAAGCCCACCGCGATAGTACCACGCTAAGGATCGTTGAAGTTTTCGGCACAAAAAGCGGTAGAGGACAGTAGCGGTAACAATGGAGATTGTTAGGATTAAGCCCCTAACTTTATTTCTACTGATCAGATATACATAATATATAGCCTATGTCCATCTCGAATAATGTACCTTTCAAACAGTGAAAGAATTTTTCAAATAAGTGCAGTGGTTCTGGAGATTACCCTCCACGTACAAAATCGCTCTCTCTTTATATATAAGTATAGATATAGATTATAGATGTATAGATACGTATTGGTATCCCAAAATTAGAATAAGAGATGAAATAAAAATACAAAAATAAATAAAGGATTTTAAGTAAAGAATGTTTTTTAAAAATTATTTTAAGCACAGAAAATAATAAACAAATTAATATTACGTTAGTTATTAATTAAAGTTATTTTTTTAAAAGAAAGAGGTTAAGAGATGAAATAAAAATAAAAAAATAAAAAAAGGATTTTAAGTAAAGAATATTTTTTAATTATTTTAAGCACCTAAAATAATATTCAAATTAATATTACGTTACTTAATAATTAAAGTTAATTTTTTAAAAGAAAAAGGCTTGTCTGAGAACAGCTAGGTTCGAACCACTAACGACAGAACAGAAGCCCACGGCAATATTACCACGTTAAGGATCGTTGAAGTGTTCGGCACAAAAAGCGGTAGAGGACAGTAGCGGTAACAATGGAGATTGTTAGGATTAAGCCCCTAACTTTATTTCTACTGATCAGATATACATAATATATAGCCTATGTCCATCTCGAATAATGTACCTTTCAAACAGTGAAAGAATTTTTCAAATAAGTGCAGTGGTTCTGGAGATTACCCTCCACGTACAAAATCGCTCTCTCTTTATATATAAGTATAGATATAGATTATAGATGTATAGATACGTATTGGTATCCCAAAATTAGAATAAGAGATGAAATAAAAATACAAAAATAAATAAAGGATTTTAAGTAAAGAATGTTTTTTAAAAATTATTTTAAGCACAGAAAATAATAAACAAATTAATATTACGTTAGTTATTAATTAAAGTTATTTTTTTAAAAGAAAGAGGTTAAGAGATGAAATAAAAATAAAAAAATAAAAAAAGGATTTTAAGTAAAGAATATTTTTAAATTATTTTAAGCACCTAAAATAATATTCAAATTAATATTACGTTACTTAATAATTAAAGTTAATTTTTTAAAAGAAAAAGGCTTGTCTGAGAACAGCTAGGTTCGAACCACTAACGACAGAACAGAAGCCCACGGCAATATTACCACGTTAAGGATCGTTGAAGTGTTCGGCACAAAAAGCGGTAGAGGACAGTAGCGGTAACAATGGAGATTGTTAGGATTAAGCCCCTAACTTTATTTCTACTGATCAGATATACATATTATATAGCCTATGTCCATCTGGAATAATGTACCTTTAAAACTGTGAAAGAATTTTTCATATAAGTGCAGTGGTTCTGGAGATTACCTTCCACGTACAAAATCGCTCTCTCTTTATTTATAAGTATAGATGATGAGATATACATAATATATAGCCTATGTCCATCTGGAATAATGCACCTTTCAAACAGTGAAAGAATTTTTCGAATAGGTGCAGTGGTTCTGGAGATTACCCTCCACGTACAAAATCGCTCTCTCTTTATATATAAGTATAGATGATCAGATATACATAATATATAGCCTATGTCCATCTGGAATAATGTACCTTTCAAACAGTGATAGAATTTTTCAAATAGGTGCAGTGGTTCTGGAGATTACCTTCCACGTACAAAATCGCTCTCTCTTTATTTATAAGTATAGATGATGAGATATACATAATATATAGCCTATGTCCATCTGGAATAATGCACCTTTCAAACAGTGAAAGAATTTATCGAATAGGTGCAGTGGTTCTGGAGATTACCCTTCACGTACAAAATCGCTCTCTCTTTATATATAAATATAGATGATCAGATATACATAATATATAGCCTATGTCTATCTGGAATAATGTACCTTTCAAACAGTGAAAGAATTTTTCAAATAAGTGCAGTGGTTCTGGAGATTACCCTCCACGTACAAAATCGCTCTCTCTTTATATATAAGTATAGATAAAGTTAATTTTTTAAAAGAAAAAGGCGTGTCTGAGAACAGCTAGGTTCGAAACACTAACGTCAGAACAGAAGCCCACCGCGATAGTACCACGCTAAGGATCGTTGAAGTTTTCGGCACAAAAAGCGGTAGAGGACAGTAGCGGTTACAATGGAGATTGTTAGGATTTAGCCCCTAACTTTATTTCTACTGATCAGATATACATAATATATAGCCTATGTCCATCTCGAATAATGTACCTTTCAAACAGTGAAAGAATTTTTCAAATAAGTGCAGTGGTTCTGGAGATTACCCTCCACGTACAAAATCGCTCTCTCTTTATATATAAGTATAGATAAAGTTAATTTTTTAAAAGAAAAAGGCGTGTCTGAGAACAACTAGGTTCGAAACACTAACGTCAGAACAGAAGCCCACCGCGATAGTACCACGCTAAGGTTCGTTGAAGTTTTCGGCACAAAAAGCGGTAGAGGACAGTAGCGGTAACAATGGAGATTGTTAGGATTAAGCCCCTAACTTTATTTCTACTGATCAGATATACATAATATATAGCCTATGTCCATCTCGAATAATGTACCTTTCAAACAGTGAAAGAATTTTTCAAATAGGTGCAGTGGTTCTGGAGATTACCCTCCACGTACAAAATCGCACTCTCTTTATATATAAGTATAGATGATCAGATATACATAATATATAGCCCATGTCCATCTGGAATAATGCACCTTTCAAACAGTGACAGAATTTTTCAAATAGGTGCAGTGGTTCTGGAGATTACCCTCCACGTACAAAATCGCTCTCTCTTTATATATAAGTATAGATGATCAGATATACATAATATATAGCCTATGTACATCTGGAATAATGTACCTTTCAAACAGTGAAAGAACTTTTCAAATAGGTGCAGTTTTTCTGGAGATTACCCTCCACGTACAAAATCGCACTCTCTTTATATATAAGTATAGATGATCAGGTATACATAATATATAGCCTATGTACATCTGGAATAATGTACCTTTCAAACAGTGAAAGAATTTTTCAAATAGGTGCAGTGGTTCTGGAGATTACCCTCCACGTACAAAATCGCTGTCTCTTTATATATAAGTATAGATGATCAGATATACATAATATATAGCCTATGTACATCTGGAATAATGTACCTTTCAAACAGTGAAAGAACGTTTCAAATAGGTGCAGTTTTTCTGGAGAATACCCTCCACGTACAAAATCGCTCTCTCTTTATATATAAGTATAGATGATCAGATATACATAATATATAGCCCATGTCCATCTGGAATAATGTACCTTTCAAACAGTGAAAGAATTTTTCAAATAGGTGCAGTGGTTCTGGAGATTACCCTCCACGTACAAAATCGCTCTCTCTTTATATATAAGTATAGATGATCAGATATACATAATATATAGCCCATGTCCATCTGGAATAATGCACCTTTCAAACAGTGACAGAATTTTTCAAATAGGTGCAGTGGTTCTGGAGAT
Source organism: Dolomedes plantarius (assembly GCA_907164885.2). Taxonomy (NCBI): domain Eukaryota; kingdom Metazoa; phylum Arthropoda; class Arachnida; order Araneae; family Dolomedidae; genus Dolomedes; species Dolomedes plantarius. The sequence continues at coordinate 38,093,751 of OU015493.1, read as the reverse complement.
TACCCTCCACGTACAAAATCGCTCTCTCTTTATATATAAGTATAGATGATCAGATATACATAATATATAGCCTATGTACATCTGGAATAATGTACCTTTCAAACAGTGAAAGAACTTTTCAAATAGGTGCAGTTTTTCTGGAGATTACCCTCCACGTACAAAATCGCACTCTCTTTATATATAAGTATAGATGATCAGATATACATAATATATAGCCTATGTACATCTGGAATAATGTACCTTTCAAACAGTGAAAGAATTTTTCAAATAGGTGCAGTGGTTCTGGAGATTACCCTCCACGTACAAAATCGCTCTCTCTTTATATATAAGTATAGAGGATCAGATATACATAATATATAGCCTATGTACATCTGGAATAATGTACCTTTCAAACAGTGAAAGAACGTTTCAAATAGGTGCAGTTTTTCTGGAGATTACCCTCCACGTACAAAATCGCTCTCTCTTTATATATAAGTATAGATGATGAGATATACATAATATATAGCCCATGTCCATCTGGAATAATGTACTTTTCAAACAGTGAAAGAATTTTTCAAATAGGTGCAGTGGTTCTGGAGATTACCCTCCACGTACAAAATCGCTCTCTCTTTATATATAAGTATAGATGATCAGATATACATAATATATAGCCTATGTACATCTGGAATAATGTACCTTTCAAACAGTGAAAGAACGTTTCAAATAGGTGCAGTTTTTCTGGAGATTACCCTCCACGTACAAAATCGCTCTGTCTTTATATATAAGTATAGATGATCAGATATACATAATATATAGCCCATGTCCATCTGGAATAATGTACCTTTCAAACAGTGAAAGAATTTTTCAAATAGGTGCAGTGGTTCTGGAGATTACCCTCCACGTACAAAATCGCTCTCTCTTTATATGTAAGTATAGATATAATCTAACCAATGCAATGATTACACACACGCCATTTTTCGTTAGGATTTAGCCACGGAGTATATATTTTTGATCCATAGGTATGCATAAAAAATAAGAACCTTGGGTATTCATAAAAAATAATAACAAATCAAAAATTGGTCTTTAAAAAATATTTATAATATTTATTAGAATTATAGTTTTCAGATTACGTGTTCAAGTTTATCCACGTAAGGGCCTGTTCACATAGAATCCGTTAGCGTAAGCCTCACTCGAATTGAAATATATTGAACCAATTACAAACCTCCAAACGATTTGCCACAAAATTTTTAAGGTCTGTGATTGGTTTAAAAAATGTCAATTCGAGTAACGCTGACGGATTCTATATGAATAGGCCCTAACCAGATCGATTGCATGTTCGAGTTTTTATACATCCAGTATAACAGCTTATAAATTGTTATTTACAAATGTTAGGAACATTCGTATGGTTTTTATTTATTTGATATCAAAACGATAATAATTTTTTTATCTTGAAATAACGACGCAAAGACTGCATTTCGGAGAACTATCACTTGATATATTTTATCTCAATTATTTAGTTTTTAGAAATATTTGTAATGATGGATGCTTTCCGATTTAGGAAGCGGTAAGTGGTTTAAGATATTGATACTTTCTACGAATCAAAGTAATTTGAAGATTTAGAGAGTATTTGTACGGCAGCAATAGAATAGACTTATCATATTAAATGTACAGTTTCATGAATTTTTTGTATCACATCTTTTTAGATATAAACTCAATAATAACCAACAACTCCGAACACCACAATTATCTAAGAAACAATTTTTGACCATTTTTTATGTATAAACAGGAAATCTGACGTAAATAAAGCAAAAATAGCATTGCCCGAAATAGTAAATTGAACTTTAGCAACAAAATGCTCATTTATAAATCCTTCTTAAGACCCTTACTTACGTATGCTGGACCAGTTTGGTCGTATGCAGCGGATTGCAACATTAAAATTCTGGCTGTTGCTCAAAACATGACTATTCGGCAAATCACTAACTCCCCATGGTATTTTCGTAATGTTGACATTTATAGGGAGATAAATCTCCCCACTATTCAAAATTATCTCAAAAATCTTGCTATTAATTTCCATAAAGATTTACCAAATGATCTTATTAAAAATATTGCCGATTGCCACCCTGCTGACCCAGCTAACAAGAAACAGCCCCGTGCCATTCTTCCTCGTAACTTTTAATTGTTTGTCCTGTTTGTTCGCCCTGTTTCTTTTTTCACCCTTGTTTTAGCTTTACTGGTTCTATCGAAGCTATTTGTTTTCCCCAATTTCTATTTTCCTTCCTACTTTCGTTTTTATTGATCACTGAAGTTTTATGCATTGTTATATCATCCTACAGTGGAGGGCCCGGCCCATGTACTGTAGTTACCACTACTCTTCCTGAAGCTCCTGAAGCACAAATAGCAGTAAGATGCAATTATTTTGCATACGGCCGTTTCGAAGCTACAAAGGAGCTTCTTCATCAGTGCAAAAACATCATCCGTGGGGCTATATGTTTTTCACTGATGAAGAAGCTCCTTTGTAGCTTCGAAACGGCCGTATGCAAAATAATTGCATCTTACTATTTGCATCTTGCTATTTGTGGTTTATTTACGTCAGATTTTCTGTTTATTCCTCGAGCAGAAAGGTTTTATCTTATCTTTTCATTTTTGATGTGCTATAAAATCGAGTGATATGCTCTTTGAGCATTCTGTAGAAAAGCCTATTTTGACCTTTTTGAAACTGGAATTATATATTTTTTTAACCAAAATATTTAGCGATCTCTCCCCGAGATCATGCCTTTGCATGACTATTTCAAGATAATGGGGCAATACGGTTTTGACATAAAGTAAGCAAAAACGTACGAGTTTTCTTCGAATTTGTATAAAGCAATTTAGAACGTGTTAGCAAATATATAAAATTTCGAACACATAATCTGTCATATCTGAATCTAATATTTCTATATCTGAGTAAATTTATATATTTGAGTAAAATTTACCTATTTTGGTGATTTTTTTCTACAAAAATCTCCCACTTATTCCGACTAAATTTACATAGTCTAGATATATTTTCATGCAGTTTTATAAATATCCATAGGAAAAGTATCTTTACGTATAACATATAATTATATTGTAGTCACGTTTCCTAACACCAAAATTTAATTTAAAGTCGGACTGCAGTAATATCTTATTTTTAAAATTGCGACGAGTATTCTACTTTTATCATATTATGATAGTTTTAAATAATTCTATTTCATGGCTTCACATCCTTATATACTTCAATTTCCCTCGCAGAAAAGTCTTATTTCATATTGCACCTTTGTCTTTTGATTGTTTACACTCCGCGGAATACACGAAGTCTCAAACATGTTTTGTTATTTTCTTTAAAAGAAGAGAAAACAATTCAAATTTCCTGTGCAACTTCAACCAAATGGATTTTTCAGTAGTTAAGTGTTGACTTTTCCACTTTAGTCTATAAAAATGTAAAGCGTTTAAATTGATATTTTTTATAACTTGTTACTATGCATGTTTTATATATTTTTTTATATTAGTCACGTTAGTAGAGAGACATTTCGACATGACAAAAAAATCTCTTTCGTTGTAATGAGGCAAAGATTTTTGGGTATTTTTTAAACTGCTATCTTACAGATGCAGGATTAAAATATATTAAATATGAACCTAACATGGCCGCTTTTTTTTAATATGTGTACTCATTTTATGGTGATTGAGTACACAAAACGGAAATGTGGGCTGCTGCATTCATTAATTTATTGTCTTTTTTAACGTAGAATTACGTGCCTCCTTAACGGTCCTCTGGAAAGCAAAATTTCAGATGTCCTGCGCCGCGAGTTATAATTTTGGCAGCGCGCCATACCCAGTCTGTATCGCTTGGGGAAGCAGTAAACAGTTAAACAGAAAAGTACCAAAATGCGTCTAAATTTTGACATACATATAAATAAATAAACATATATATATATATATATATATATATATATATATATATGCATATATATCTATCTATCTATCTATATATATATATATATATATATATATATATATATATATATATATATATATATATATATATATATACACATATATATACACATATATAGATACATACATGCATATATACATACAAAAGAGGAAAACAACGATAAGTAATCCTACGTTAATAACCCGAGGTACTTTCGTTAGAAGAGACTACCTGAAATTTATTTTTAACAAGTAAAACGTACAGCAGTAGTGGCTATTTTTGAGGTTATTACAATATCTACCAAGTGTGCAATAGTTTTTGTTGCATATCATAGGAATTGGAACGAATGACGTCATCATCTTTTGATAAATACATCTAACAAGAGTGATCTCTGTAATGCCATGTTAGTACTTATTTACATGGCATGAACAGGACTGTAAATTAACTACCTGCGCAGATTATCTGTTCACAGTTGAAGGGGGTAATAGAAATGCATACTTATATTCTGGCTCTGGCATACAACAGTCACTCCCTAATTACATGGTCAAATAAACGTTAGAATAGGCAATCGAAATAATTTTTTTCTTTTCGTTATTTCTTTGGTTCAAATATAAAATAAAATTTTCGTTAATCATTATGTAACTAAGTATCTGTTGCTTTTTCTATGAGAAATACTTGGCCTAATATATACAGGAAAAGGGGAATTTTCTCTAAATCGCAACCCCCAGACATGAATAGGATACCGATGTTATGTAGTGGCAAGCCATACAAGCTACTAAATTCTGTTGTACAACTAAAATTACTTTCATTCTAGATAGACAGTCTGCAGTAGTAGTAATGATATTAAATTATTTCTTTTTTCTAACTATTTTATACTGAATCATGATAGAAAAATTGTTAAATATGTTATTAGTTCCTTGACGATTCAATAGCGTTTTTGAACTCAATTTTGAAATATAGGACAAATTATTAACATCTTGGAATTATAGGCTATAATCATTTTGCTTTTCTTCTCTGTTATCCGACAATGTTTTGAACAGCTTATTGGAGAATCAGTGTTTTACACAAAAGGCAGATTCTAACCATGCTTCTGTTTTTTCTCACTCAACTATGCGAGGAGGTTTGTATTCAGTTCTAACCATGCCTTATTGAAATTTATGTAATATTTCTAAACTTCGGGATCTACCTGCTTATGTATTATGCCACTTTGTGGCGTCCCTTTCCTTATAGTTGAATAATTTAGGGACAGGACAGGACTTTTTTTTTCGGTTATTCTGTTACCAATGATTACTGTCGACAGGCAATAATAGCATCGCAAAACTCCTTTCATCCAATAAGGCTCACTTCAAACGCTATATGCCATATTCAAAAGTCTTTGTACCAAGTTTCTGTAGCCAGAATTACAGACTAGGGTCCCCACTGAAACGTTTATAGGTTAGTATATATGAAAATAGAATCCTGCTGATATAAAAGGACATCATCATCTTGTACATCATCATCATGTTTATTTCAGATATATCTATAAATGGCAAATACTGTCGGTTAGGTATAACCATCATGATGACGTCAGAATTTTGCAGTGGACGTTATCTGATCAAAATTTCTCTTGTCATGAAAGGATTTGCTGAGAGCGGAAATAGCGGTAGGAATATCAACAACTTTTTCTTCATTTAAGTGACCCGAGTTCACTTTTTTTATAAACCTAGATTGAATAAACTGGTCTATATTTTAAATGTTTTATTGAATGTTATTTTACTGTTTTCCATGTAATTCTATATTATCAGCGTCTTTTAATCTTTCTTATGAATAAGGACTTTGTTAAACCCGATGAAACTGCAGTAGGGTTGCCAAGCATTGGCTTGGAGCTCTCCATATTGGCACTATTTTCATAGTCAGCCATGTGCGGTTCAGTCCGATAGTTAGTCGGCCAGTCGATGGCCGAATGGCTAGGGCGCTGGCATTCGGTTCAGATCCCGTGGGTTCGAGTTCCATTGTTGGCATGAATGTTCGTAGCCGTTTGGAATCGGCTTTAAACTGTAGATCCCGGTCTAATTAACCTTTGTGTAGCAAAAAAATTACCGTAGAATACCAAAACAAACCAAACCGATAGTTGGTCGGAATACGAGCTCTTGATCGATTCAGTTGCTCCCTTATCCTAGCATGTTATACTATATTTTTATAGGTTCTAAATAAACACTACTTATTATTAATTTCTAGCATGTTTTTTTCAATATACAGTTCACTGATTCATCGACCATGGAAATATTCTTAGACAGTTTCTTATTTTTTGAGTCATACAGACTTATAAACCTTAAAAAACCTTCTAATGTAGTACATATGAACTCAAATATTGATAACATAGGAAAATATCATTTGCATACAAGAATGTTGTTGACAGAAAATATTGATGAGAAAAGTAATTTCAAAATGCTTGTTTTGTATTTTACATCTTTTTGCTTCATATGTTTTTTCGATTGGAACTTTGCCTTTTATGTAAACCTCTTTTAATGAGTATCTAGGTAAGTTTTGCATTCAGAATATAATACATTTTTTATCTCTATTGCCAGAGTTTTTTAACAGAATTTATGCCCAATTTAGTTTACTTGCGTCAGACTCTAAGCCGTATTTTTCTCATTGGGAAATATACCCCTTACTTTTTTTCTTTGGTTCTTTAAGCATTAGAAGTTTGCTATTTCATTTGAGTATTTTGCTATAGTTTCAAAAACTCGTAAATAAAATGGGTAACCGAAATTTTCTGGTTTTAAATAGACATATTTTAAATAATTCTAACTACCTAAAGATCTTAACCTTAGACCATCTTTAAATAAGAATTTTATGTATTTAGTCTGTCATTATTAATTTACCATATGTTTATATGACCCTTTATTATCTTGCTTTTTTATTTATATCACATTTTATTGCACACATTAAATGTTACTTCTTATAGATTGACATTGTTTCAGATCTAATAGAAGTCCACTGCTTTAAAGCAATAGTAGCTTTCCTTCCCTTTTTCATCTACCTATACGCATTCACAGATTCTTCTAAATTATCGGTTTTTGCATCAAAGTTTTTACTATTCAAACCGTATCAAGTAATATCGGTTTCCTCAATCGTTCTCGAAATACGACTTCTTTCGTGCTCTAAACCGAATTAATGTATTGATTACGGATTATAAGCACCTGAAACCCCAACTGTGACTTCATTATTTGATATTATTTTTTTCAATTTCGTTCTACTTTCTGACTGAAAAAATACTAGTATTGGCGAGATAATCCCCAATCCATGCGCCGTATTCAGTACGTGCCTCAGCAGACTTCTTCAAACATAAAAATTCAAGACAGTATTCCGAATTTAAAAATGTGGTTACAATTTTTGAGTACATAATTAGCCAATAAAAATCCTAGACATATTGTTTTGAAACGTTGCAACTTCCGCTAATGAAATTTAATTAGATGCAAAGGAATTTTATTACTGTACATAACCGCATGTTTAAAATTTAAAAAAAATGTCCGATGGCATATTTTCATAATCCAGTTACATAATTTAAAATTATGGAATATTTATAGCTACAAATTCAAACTGACATATTTAGCTGGAAAATTGAAGTAAAATGTATAACTATTATGATTAGAGAAGTATATGTTTTAAAAACACCAATCATAATAATTATTCATTGATATAACATTTAATGAGGGTATAACCATGAAAATTTTTCAGCTTGAAGGCTAAAAATAAATCTTACTTTGTGTTATCATAAGAAGTATAAAATTTTATGCACAACATGCTTGCTCCTTCTGCCCCAAGTGCCTAACATAATTTGACAATGAAGTTATTCCTTTGCTATGTCACATTTTTGTTATTTTTACTGCTTGAATTCTTATGTCATCTACAAAATGTCTCAATTTTAAAAAAAATATTGTAGCGAAATCTCCAAAGTGATGAATTGCTCCCTCCTGGTTTTGAACTTAAGTGATGGTGGGTTCATTCGTTGCTATTGACACCGTAAGGTTCCGATTAGGGTATTTCTCTGTGATTGTCTATTCTCTGTAAACTCTAATAGCTGAGGAATTCTCTCCGTTGCAGGACTTAGGGAAAACTGCACATTTACTGGATAGCTACCCCTGAAGTGTCGTTTAAATATATTTTGTTTTGCAGATAGAGGACACTCAGTTCATCAAATTACTATTAACATCTATAATCTAATATATGAAAGTTATAATAACAACCCTAAGACATACACCAGTACAGTAGGGAGGGTAACGGATCTTCATCTGTTTAAATCCCCTAGAATTTAGAAAGAAAATTCATTTATTTTATTTTATTTTATTTCATTTCATTTGATTTCATTTCATTTCAATTTCAATTTCATTTCTACTTCATTTCTATTTCTATTTCATTTCTATTTAATTTCATTTCTATTTCATTTCATTTCTATTTCATTTCATTTCTACTTTATTTCAATTCTATTTTATTTCATTTTTATTTTATTTCATTTTTATTATTTTTATTTCATTTTTATTTTAATTTCATTTTTATTTATTTATATTTAATTTTATTTCATTCATTCATTCATTCATTCATTTATTTATTTTTATTTATTTAATTTTAATTTAATTTTAATTTAATTTTGATTTTATTTATTTTTGTGGGGGGAATAGGATACACTTGTGCTTTGCACTCACTGTCAAATACACCTGGGAGCAAATGCCTCCCCTCCCACATTTCAACGTTTCTTCCGGTTATAGTGACATTTAAGAATGCTCTTTAAAATATGATGAAACTCAATCTGGCAATGCTCAAGTTCACTACGAAAAATAAGAAGTCATGAATTTCATTCCTTCGTGTAAAAAGGATACAATATCCACCAGTTAGCACATAAATGAATGTTAAAATAAAAATTGAATCCTTTCAATACATGCTGAGAGAAGAGTATAAGGGGGATTCCGTAAGCATTATAACCTTGTTAGCTTCGTAAGCTCATTAAATGTATGTCTTATGGTATCGCTGGAATTTCAATCCTCAGTTTGATGGAAATACATCATTTCAAAACGAAATTATACTCAACTCGGATAACATTTCTGTGAGATTTCGTTTCTGTAACTTTCATATTATAACAATTTTCTTGTAAGCGAAGTATAATTTAAACATTGCTTTTAAAATTGCTGCAGCCCTTTACTATCAGTCTGCGATAACTTCAATAAACTGCACTGAAATTTTATTAAAATCTATGTATTTCAACATTACTTTTTATGGATGATTTGAAAAAATTCGGTTACGTTCACACTGTCTCACTAAACTTACTTTAGTACATTCTAAACTGCTCTAATTCTAAAGAAAATCCACTTTATAACTGTTAAAAAATAAAGCAAAAGTAGAAAATAAGAACCGACTTTCACTGCCGTTCATGTGAACTTTAGCAGATTGGGTAAAAGCTACAATAGTCGTTCGTCGTAAACAACTTTTGTTCCATCTGAGCGCTCAATTCAAACGCTATTGTGTAGATCGAATCGTTTCTTTCCTAACGGTCTCTGATTCTTCAATTTCGGACGACAATTGCTTTAGGTTTTTGAAAATAATTTGGTCTGTTCGGATTCGAACGCCTTTGTATCATCATATTAAGTGTTACGGTGGAGAAATGGAAGTTTTCTTGCACTCTTGTTATAGAGGAAAATTTTAAGGTCCGACTGTTTATTTAATTTTCCTTTAACATGGATTCAATCTCTTATTTTTTGTATGTAAATAAGAATTTCTAGCTCTGAAACTTTACTCTGATAATATTTAAATATCATTTATTTGGAAAATATTGTGGAACACTAAGCGAATGAATTGTTATTTTGTGCCTTTTTATGCTAAAGTGTAGTTATGCACAATAATTGATTTTTGTTTTTCGAAGTAAATTTTGTTTTAACTTCAAACAAAGTCGGACTTTTCTCATTCTTCGTTTGACTTTTCTTACCGGAGGTATTTTAATAAGAAGCATGATTCAGTGATTAATTTCTTTAGGTCCTTGTTAGTAAGAAACGTGGTTCACTAATTAATTTCTTGAGGTTCTGGTTTACCCTTTAAATGCAGGATACCGTTCCTCCGTAACGGTCCTCCGGAAAGCCAAATTTCAAATGTCCTGCGTCGCGAGTTATAAATTTTGCAGCGTGCCAAACCCAGTCTCTATCGCTTGGGCAAGCAGTAAACAGTTAAACAGAAAATAATCAAAATGCGTCAAAATTTTGACTAACTATATATATATATATATATATATATATATATATATATATCTTACATACATACAAAAGAGGTAAGCACCGATAAGTAATCATACGTTAATAACCCGCGGTAGGTTCGTTAGAGTTCAGGTAGTTACGAGACTACCTGAAATTTTTTAGATACTGACGTAAGACGTCTAGTGGTAGCACGTTGGTTTTCTGTGCCGAGGGTGCTCGGATTGAATCCCAACGCGCGCCATTAAATACCTCCGTGTCTAGGCCGGATATGGGCACGTTCAATCCGTAGACCGGAAAGTCCATTTGTGAGGTAAGAGAGGGTAGGAGAGGGTACAATCCCCCCAGATGTCGCCCCTGGGGGTGCTAGGTCAAAACTGAGGTGGCACCTGGCTAAATCAGATTCCGACCCTTGTAGTGCCATCATAAACCGAAGTCGCATCCCTCAGCCCGCTGGCCCAAAATGGACCTGGTCTGGAATACTTCCGGCCAAGGCTATTTTTAAAACAACAACAGGTACTAACGTGTTTTCCTTTATATCGTAGTTGTTTCGCAGAAATCCAATACTCTTCCTAAACCATCCTGAAAAGAAACCATGTTTCAGACAATTTAGTAATGATTACGAAGTATAGACATTTTGGGGGAAACAGGAAAATGATCGAACTAGATTTCAGATTAAAGCTGAAGAAAGCTGAGGCAAGCTCAGTAAGATCCAACTAAGATTAGACGGAACGAAAAAGAATTTATTAACTTTCAAAGCAAGATCCGGTGGTCGACGAAGGTTTCTCAGATGTCGTGAATCAATCTCTCAATTCGAGTCAATAATGAACAAATACGTGGAAAACATTTCTTCAAAATTAATGGTAGAATTAAGTTCTTGTAGAATGCAGACGTTTCATTCGCAAACGTTATTGGTTAGCTCAGCGTTAGTCTATTTATTGGCATCACATAATAAAATAATTTTAAAATTCCCCATAAACATATAAAATAATTATTATATAATACTATGTTTGCTTAACTAGTTTTATGGGTAATAAAATGTCCCGTCTCTTAGAAAACACACAGACGAAATAAAAACGAATTTTCTGTAGTCAGCAGATGAGCGTTGTAAAATAAACCCGAAATATTTCTTCACCCGCATCAAAGGTGTTAAATGACTTTATATACCAACTACTAGAATGCAAAACCATCCTTTTCCAAAAGTTAAAAAAAAACTTATCAAATGTATTGATAAACGAACAAGTTTAGAGTTTAATGACCATAGTTTAATATGTAAACATCTATTTTATTTCAAGGGAGTATTTTTCAGTTGTCTATTTTAAGGTACGACTGTCAAACAGACATATTGCTCCGAAAATATTGCTATTTATTAAAATTCAAACCATTTACAGCAGATTTTAACTTCCATAAATAGTGCGATTTCCTCGGTCCTTATGAAGCTTTCATGTATTGACAGAAATATAACAATACTGCAAATGTGGAGACTATTCCAGTTTCTTCTGACTGGTTTATAAAGTGTGCTTATATCAAAATACAAAATGTGAACTTCAGAAAATTTGAAAACTTTCATTATTATTCGTTTGTGCATAAGTTTAATATTCGCCAGGAAATAAGTCCATCTTGTATTAGCTAAAGGGATAATTATACACTTCAATTTATTCACCTAGATCCTGCATTGGCTATTAAAACCCCTTCAGGGGTAAAAACCTCCACCGCTTGCATAGAGCAGATTTTAATCCCGACTGTTTTTAATCCAAAGAATCCTGAAAAGTTCTCAAATTAAACGTTGCAAATTGTTCCTACTTCTTTAAACTGATAACATATGGCAGTACTAACCATTTTTTCTGCTCATTTAACTGGAATACATTGAATGCAAGTGAAAAAAGACTAGATTTAGCCGTTTGCATTGTGGAAACGGCGCCCCTCAAAGGGTTAAGGCATTATAATCGTTTTAAACCTGAGTGCTGGTATAAATCTTTTGCTATAAAAGATCATTAAAAACTGTAGAAGATTATTAACGACACTAAATCCTTGTTCAATTATCTTAAACGTTATATCGTATAGTGTTGGTGTCAATTAAAATTTAGGATTCAGAAGAAAAAACATTGTTGACCACCCCATTTTCCCCAGAAAATATTGAAAGAAAGTGAAGTGCCACCTTTGAAATCGTAACATATCACTTTCATAGGTATTTTATTTTCTAGTTGCTTCGATGATTGAACTAAATAATTACACCAGAGAGACAGCAGTTACCCTTGAAATGCACAACCAGTTAAAGCATATGTTTCATAAATATTAATAACATTCCCCTTTCAGAAATGACATAAAAAACGTCCAGTTACGATGCTTTTTGTTACATAACAATACCGAGTGTATGGAAACATAATTATCTTTTAACGTTTCTACCAAAATAATGGGACATGACACTGTTAATATTCATAATGCAGGTGAATATGCATCCTTGAAATAAAAGATAATCCAGATCGCATACAGTTAAATAAATGATAGTGCTTTTCTAATCAAGAAAAATGTCTATCATCAGATTAGAGATATTTTTCCTATAAACAAGATTAGTAATATACTTGATTAAATATATTTCTAGAAGTTGAAAGCTTGAAAAAAAAACATTTCTCGCATATTTCCCGCGAGAAATGCACCACTGTTACTTTTGAGTTATTCTAGTTATATTCCAAATGCTCTCTGCATTAGAATGGGCAATTCTAGGAAAAGGGCGGCAATGAAATTTTTGTTTTGCAAACGTTTTCAAGTCCTTTTTCTTGTAGTGTAGCATCTTGTTCATTTTTTTCTAAATATTGTTTGCGTTAGATCGTTTCCATCTCTTAAAAGAAATGCTTTTTATTGAACTATTTCACATTTGAATCACAACTGGCTTTATCCTTTAACATTCATAGCACAGTCATAGAGAAGGGAAATAAATCTGTATTTTGGAAAAAAGAAACCTTTCAGTTTAGAGCGTATGAAAAACAAACCTTTTGTGGCATTATATTACAGGAGTATTTCACTGCCTCCTACTGAAGATTTTTTTGTACAAATTGCTTTTATAGAATATACAAACTTTTTTAGATTCTGAGGGAGAATGCTGTGAAAGTCCTGTAATTCGATATATTCTATCCATTTAAGTGTTTTCTTGAACATCATATGTATTACGTAATTTAATGAAAATATTTTCTGAGGACTGATGTAAATTTTGGACATCCTATTTGTCATTACAAGATTTGGTCAGAACTGTTGTTCTCCGGTAACTAAAAGGAGGCGAAATATTGTGCTTTTGCATGAATACAGGAAAACAAAGTCTTTAAAAAAATTGCAGTTTTATTACCGTATCGGAGGAAAAACAAAATACAGCAACCGCCAGCGCAGAAAACATTCTTCACTATTTAAATAGATTTTACAATGCCACACTTTGATCGTCTTATTAACTCGACGAATTTTCATGAAAGAAAAATTACACAATACATTTAACTTGCCAACAACTGCTATAAAATTATTTTTCTGCGTACTCATGCAATCAAAGTGAATAAATAATTTTAAATGCCTTTAGCTTTTTCTATTTAAAATTTTCAGATATCTGTATCTACGATAGAAAAAGTAACAGGCTAGCTAAATCTTACTGCGACAGTTCTACGCTTAGTTTTAAAGAAACAGCTTATATATATATCTCAACAAACTTAAACATGTTTAGTGGAATAACATAGATTTCTTGGAAGAAGAAAAATAGATGACGTATGTGCAAAAAGTCTGTGAAAGGCTAAAGATGTACATAAGGGAAGTTTTAAAAAACAAAAATAGTTCTCTTTCATTGGCCACCATATATACCTATATTCTCATGCTGTAAACACACGAAAGTCTCTTACAAGTTACATCATTCTAAACTACTTCTTTTCCTCTATGAAAGAGAAAAAGAAGTCATATGCGTGGCTATACTTATTTAACTACCCTTTTGTTTCCGTTATTGACCTCAGTCGGACGATGGCCGAATAGCTAGGGGGCTGGCATTTAGTATAGGGATGCGACATCGATAATAAAACATCGATGCTTTGAAACATCGGTAATCAATATTAAAATATCGATGCTAATAAAACATCGCCCCAAAACCATCGATGTTTTTAAACATCGAAGTTTTAGAACATCCATTTTTTAAAGCTGGATTAGTAACCTTTAACATTAATGTTACTTCTTTTAGTCGTGAGGGGGGGGGGAGATTTAATTTTACTCTCTGATTGGGCTGACACAAATGACAAAAACTTGGTTGCTTTTGCCTTGGGCTACATTGATGGCTCAAAATTCTCGTTATAAATATCGCCACGTTTTGCCTTCAAATGTCCAGATAAATTCGTGGTATTACCAGAAGTTTTGAGGGACTTAAGGCAAATATTGCATTTTGCCAATTTGTCAGAGGCTTTGTAAAAATATTTCCAAACGGTACTTTTGGGAGGTATCTTACTAATAATAACGTGAACTTATATAAAACCAGAACAACACAAAAAACTTAGTTTCTGGAGTGTCAGGAAGGTTCTGGAGTGACAGGAACATTCTAAGCGCTCTGATTGGTTCATTGGTTGATTGCCATTTGTCTGTTTGCTAAGGAATCATTCCCTCTTTTGTATTCGTCCTTTTCAGAATTCAAACTTACATTTACTGAGTGTGAAAATTATGCTACGTGGTAAATTTTTTTATTATGGTACTTTTTCATTAAAAAAAAAAATCGAGACAACGTAAAACATCGAGCAAAAACATCGATGTTAAAAAAACATCGGCTTCAATAAATCGATGTTTAGAACATCTATGTTTTTATCAGAACATCCACATCGATGTCGCATCCCTAATTTGGTACCAGAGTCTGTGGGTTCAAATCCCACTCTTGGCATGGACGTTTGTAGCCGTTCGGAATCGGCTTTAAGCAGTAGATCCCGGTCAAATTAACCCTCGTGTAGCAAAAATTGACCGTAGCGCTCCTAACCAAAACCAAAAAGACTGCAAACCAAAAAACCGTTATTGACCTCAATCCCTAAGTAGGCGATTTCATGAAATTTATATGTCAATGATATTATATTTGATGATAGTGCAAAGTTTTTTAGTCAACTTTAAGTTAGAAAATCAGACTTGTAAATTTTTATGATCAAATACAAAGTTACATATCCTGTCACGCCTATAGTGTGTAAAAGAACTAATCTCATCATATAGTTCCAAGAGTATAAGATATTATGAAATTTACAACATAGACACTTTATTTCAGTCAATCAATGCATGCGTCAATTCAGTAAAAGTTACTTGAAAGTTTTTTTTTTTCTTTTGAGGTACGTCTTTCATTCATTGAGGTTATTATAACAAGATTTATTGACCAAACTAGAAAAACTCTTACATTTCTTCTTAAAAAAACTAAGGTACCAAAATAAACAAAAAAAAATCTTCCATTGCCTTTCTTTCTTGGTCATAGGTTTAATTTTTCGAAGTCAAAAATCCCGTGAATCCCATTCTCTTTTAGATCTTGATTTTTTTCTTAAGAGATCAAGACTCAATAGTACTTGAAACGAAGACAATTTTGTGAATGATCTCTACTATTTCTTGCATTCGGTTTGCTTGGAGAGTTTCATTTTCCCTTTTATTTCTTGTATTTTTTTTTTAACCCTGCTAAACTTTTTTTTATATTTACCCTCTATATATATTTCTATAAGAGATCTTTAAAAAAAATTAAGCCTGCTTATACCCTCATTAACTTATATTATACCCCTATTAACTTATACCCTCTATTTTTTCTTTAGTATTTCTTTTTATTTGATATTTTTTTTCCCGTGCTCCAATTTCATATGTTATTCAATGTTCTTTAGGTTTTGGTTACTGTGTTTCATACATTTTTACCGTTTTTATACTTTGTCCCTGTCATAATAAACCTTCATTTATTTTTTTTCAGTTTTATGATTTGCTATTACTTTCCTTTATAGATGTCTTATGAGAGCTTTAGAGGAAAAGAGTCCTTTCTGCAGATATTAACACTATTTATATCTCTCTAATGAGCTACACAGTTTTGGATGTTTTTGTCGAGTTTCAGTTCATTTTTAAATGTAAAATGTTTTTATGTACTTCAGTCCCAAGTTTAGTTTTCTTCATTTTCGGTTTTTCGTAAAACGATTTTCTTGGCATTTATGAAGTATCCCATGAAAGGAAAGACAAGACAGGGTAATAGTTTTTCTGCTATCTAAAAGGGAATGATAACGAGTATTATAGAGTATTTTACAGTAGTGCAAGGGAAATTGACAAATGATATTAATTATTGTTAGAAGTTTGCATGTCATAAAGTCACAACCAAAGAAATTTCTTAATATATCGGCTTAAGGAAGATGTGGTGCCCTCAATATCGGACATGCGTCACAACTGGCGATTAGCGATTGCTTCTAATTCGATTCCAGTTTACCAATTTGTTCCATTCCGGCTTTGCTGTATGCAAAATTGCACCTGGCCCATGATGTGGATTTCTGGATCTTACTATAAAACAAAGCTAGTCCGCAGTGACACGCAATGTTGGTAAGGAAAAACCGCCGTGAAAAACAATACACATCTGAATTGCATTTTCGTTGCTACGGATCCAGTTAGCCCTTTGAATGTTATTTGAATTGTTCGTTTATATTTTCATGTTTAAAAAATGTTGACATTGTATGTGTAATAAAGTGCCAGTGGTTTGCATTATTTCGGCACCTCACCGTATAGTACCAGCAACACGTAAACTAAATGACAAGTACCTCGCATTATCAAGGTTATTTAAACTTTTTCTGATATAATTAGTCTTACGTTCACCGATATGTAACAAAGACATATAAGTAGATATTCAAGGATGGAGCATATGTATTTTAAAAAATATTAAATGTTTTAATTGTGTACGTTAATTTTATAATAAAAAATCCGTTACATATATTAAACTATTCATGCATGTATGAGAAAGTTTAATATATATATATATATATACACACATACACATACATACATACATATACATATATACATACATGCACATACACACACACACACACATATATATATACAGGGTGCGTTCCATAAGTAATGCGACCAATTTTTTCCAGACGCGACTATACACCGCAGCACCCTCTAACCTGTTAGGATAGGTGGAGGGGATGTGTTAGCTTCATAACCCACCCATTCTCAGTCGGCTCCGAGCTGCCGGAAAGTCAGGACGTGCTCTTTGGGACGCCCGTTTTGAGCTTAATGTAACACGGCGCGATGGATCGTTTTATGGAGTAACGTTACGCTATCAAATTTTGCACTAAACTTGGGAAGTCCGCCACCGAAACGTTTCTATTAATTCAGCAAGCCTTTGGGAGTGATAGCTTGTCCAAATCACAAGATTACCGATTGCACAAGTCGTTCAAGGAGGTCCGAGAGGATGTCGCCGACGAACCCCGCAGCAGAGGTCCATCAACCTCCCGAATCGACGAAAATGCGACGCGTGTGCTTGATTGTTAGAAATCTAACCGACGGTTGAGTCTTCCAATGGATAACAGAAACTCTAAAGAGGCCGAAAACAACTGTTTATCGCATTGTAACCGAAGATTTGAACATGAAAAAGGTGTGCGCCAAACTTGTCCCAAAAATGTTGACCGACGAACAAAAGGACAGGCGAGTGCTCCGGTGCCAAGAACTCTTGGAAATGTGTGAAAAGGATCCTAATTTTTTAAACTCACCGGTGATGAGTCATGTTTTGAATACGACCCGGAAACAAAAAGGTACACTTCAGAGGAGCACACCCCATCGTCGACCCGGCCCAAGAAGTCGAAGTGCCATCAGGGACGCAAGGAAACTTCATCACGATAACGCGCCAAGCCACAGCGCCTTCGTTGTCAACGATTTCCTGGCCAGGACACACACCCCAATGGTTCCCCAGCTCCCTACAGTCCTGATCTGGCTCCTACAAACTTTTTTTTGTTTCCTCGCTTAAAAGTAGTCCCGAAAGGGAATCATTGGGACACTAGTGTGGTCCATGACATAATGTTAAAAAATAAAAGTGTAAGAATCTTCCTTCTACAAGCCCTATTTTGTTCCTCTGTATTCAAAATGTATGTAAATAAAATTTCAGGACAATCCGATAATATTAAGATGTCGCTCAACGTTTCTATTTTCAAAGAACATATAACATAGCAACAAAGAAGACAGAGAACTCTTTCAAAAGCAGAAAGAAGATATTTTTTGTTGTTCTATGAGTGGAGTTGATATGAAAACTACACAAAAAGAAATAAGAAACAGAAAACGGGAAGATAATAAAGTGTTAACGTAAGAACGATATGAAGAAAGAGAAAAAAAATTACAAATTCTGGTAGAAAAAATTATGTCAGAATTATCAGACTCAGAAACTTCACATTCGATAGAATTTGAAAGTGAAGAAGAGTACCTGCCGCTGTCATCTACATCCCAATCCGATCTCAATACTACAACTACAGTTCCAGAAGTTGCTGAAAATAAATATGTAAAAAATATATTTAAGTCTCCTGAAGTTGTAGGTGCACTAGATCGTGTTAATATTTTTGATCGGAAAGCTACATTCGTGGCTGGAGCTGTTGCACGTGCACTTGGGAACGATATTTCTCCAAAAACCTTTTCTCGAAGCTCAATAAGGAGACATAGAAGAAAAGGGAGGCAACAAGCTGCCGAAACAGAAAAAAAATTCTCTACATGAAATGCGATTATTACACTGGGATGGTAAGATGTTACCAGATATTGATGGATCAAAAACAAAAGTTGATCCAGTTGCCGTTATTGTTTCAGGAAATGGTAAAGAGAAGCTCCTTGGAATTCCGAAAATTGAAAGAGGAACTGGAGAATTACAACCATAAGAATGTATTGAGACAGTTCAGAAATGGAATATTATATCTCAAATGAAAGGACTGGTGTTCGATACCACAGTCGCTAATACTGGTTTACACAAAGGTGAATGCATCAGAATTCAAAAATATTTAGGGATAGATCTTATTTCAGTTGTATGTCATCACCATATAATGGAGATTGTACTATCCAGTATGTTTTCTGTTATATTCGGCCCATCTGAAGTTACAGAAACTATAATATTTAAACGTTTTAAGAATATATGGCTGGAAATAGATAAATCTGCTTATAATCCAGCAAATAAGGAACTATTTGACAATGTAAACTTTACTAAACTGAGAGAATATATGTTAATATTTCTACCAAAAGTACTTAAATCTCCAACTATAAGGGATGACTATGCAATTATCATTAATTTTTCTTGGAGGAGAAAATAATAATCAGTCGTTTCGCGCTTCTGGATCCACACATCATGCTCGATGGATGGCTAAAGGTATTTATACACTAAAAATATTCCTTTTTCGAGAACAATTTAGGCTGTCATCTGAAGAATCTGGTAAAATTACAGAATTGTGCCTTTTTGTGAGCCTAATATATATAAAATATTGGAATGAAGCACCGCATGCTATTAAGACCTCTTACAATGATATTCAATTTTTAAATGACCTGAAGAAATATCCAATTCCTTCTGTAGCAAATATAGCATTATCGTCATTTTCCAGACACCTATGGTATTAATCTGAGCACTTAGTAGCATTAGCTTTTCTTGATAACAGAGTCAGCATTGACACAAAAATGAAAATGACACAAAATCTTGATCGTCCACCAAAACCTACCCGTGATTATCGACTGGAACTAAAAAATGAAGAGCAAAATGTAAAGACCGAAGAACTTGTGACTGAAAAGACAAAACAATTCTTTGATGCCATGGTTAAAGGAGGTCAAATTAAATCACAAGCTTTCATAGAAAAATCACCATCTCAGTGTGAAATTGATCCTTGCTTTTGTGCTTTCGAGAAAGGAGCTTACAAATGAAAGTTGTAAATGACAATGCTGAAAGAAATATAAGCTAATTCAAAAGTATAATGAAACCCTTACAAAAGACGAAGAACAAAAACAATTCCTGTTTCGTCTAGTAGCAAACCACCAAAAGAGTTTTCCCACGACTTCCAAGAAATCTTTGTTAATCTGAACTTTTAAAGTTTGAGCTTGAGCGATCTGTAAATATTATTATTTTGGAGGGAAAAAAAAGTCCGCATTATTTACATGTAAAATAATAAAATAATCCTTGTGGAGCAATATATTTCGAAAGTTAATTTTTTTGGACCACCCTATTGGGACACGATTGAAAACGTCTAGGCTCATGTTACATCGGCTCTAAAGGACCTCCCGGAAAAGGCTTTCCAGTATGCTTTCCAGACCTGGAAACACCGCATCCATAAATGTATCGACGCAGGAGAGTGCTATTTTGAAGATTTTTTACTAATTATACGAATATGTACAATAAATGATTTTTTGTGAATTTGGTCCCATTACTTATGGAACGCACCCTGTATATACATACACACACATACATACATACATATACACACACACACACACAGATCTAATATATAAAAATGAATGTTTGTATCTCTGTAATTGTATAGAAATCCACAGTTTAGGAGCAACGATCGTGAAATTTTAAATACAGGCGTCTTTAAAAACAGCCGAGGGTCTGAAGAACTTCAAAAATCGAAATTAATTACCGTTGATTTTTAATTAATAAAAAACCACAATTTTGAAACTAAATGTAAGCTGTTACACTTTGTGGCATCATCCCTCTGAATATGGCGTCCACGTTAGGGTTAGCTGTCAAACAACGAGCGAAAAGATAAAAATAAATAAAATCAAAAAGTTTCAAGTTATATATTAAACCAGAATAATAAATGAAAATAATAATCTTTCAAGTCAGATTTTATACTTTAAGACATTTCGATTAACGATCGTCGTTTATTTTCGCCGTGTTATTTTGTAAACAAACGTTCTCTGTTGCCATTTTCATTTCAGACATTTCTTATTGAAACGATGTAATGCGTAGTAAATGCGTTAAATATTTCTTATCTAAAATTTATATTTTAAAACATTTCAGTGAAATTAACATCGTCTTCAGATTATAAACAGACGTTATTTGTTGCTATTTTCATTTTAGAAATTTCTTATTAAAATGATGGAATTCTCCGATATATTTCCATAGTGGAGATTTAGACCCATTACAGAATTTTAAAAAAAAAACCTTTTGTGTAATTTATATATTTGTGTGTGTTTAATTATTTCAAGTGACTCTAAAGTGGGCGTGGCATTTTTTTCCACTAGCGTCAAAAATCAGAATAATATTGAATTATTTAATTTTTTTTGCTCATCAGACGACAGTAGCAGCGAGTGGCAGTAGTTACACAAGTTTGAATTTGAAACATTGTTTTGTTGTTTCCTAAAAGAAGCAATAATCCGTTACTGTATTTTATATTGTTCTTAATTTTATAATTCAAGATGTACTTTTAAAAGCATAAAAATTAGTATATCTTAACTAAAAAGAATCAGTCTAAACTTAAGAAACAGTTTTGCGATTTATTTACGGTTAACTATGTTTGTGTTTAGCTATTCCATTTGTTTGTTTTAAAAAATGATTTTTTAAAGGTTTTTTTTGGTGCTTTATGGTAAAATAGCACTTAAAAATAAAAAAAAAAGAAACAAAAACTTAACTGTAAATAGCATACTTTTTCTATAAATTGGTCAATTTGAAGTAATTTTTATTGAAATTTAGCTAAAATGCCTATAACTGCATAAAAATCTTAATGCTACTATTTTAATTTCCCAAGCACAATTCTAAAAATGTTATAAAATACGCAGCCCTACTTTCCGATTTAGTACAAGAATTTAAAATTGATTTCAGGACTTCGGGGAAAATAAACAATTTTTGTTTTTGCATGTTTTCTATTCTATTTACAGTCGATATAGATATAATGCTAGCAAATTGTCAAATGGAATGCATAGAGTTGCAATCTGACATCTAACTTAAAGAGAAATTCAATCGAGTCTCTTTGTTGTACTCATAAATCATACCTGCCCAGATATAAATATCCTTCACTGCATAGTCAAGCGTTATTCTGGTCATCAACGTTTGGAAGCACGTACATCTGAGAACAACTATTTTCAAGAGTGAAGCACACTAAGAGTCAAATTCGAACCAAAATTTATTCGCTGTTTTTTAGTATTGATGTGTATGACATTTCCCATCCCTTTTTTATACTATGTTTAATTTTTCATGCAGAGTTCACAAGGCAAAAGACAATTTGACAATTTTACTTTTCAGCTTTTAGTGATGAAAGGCTGAATCTATCTAAATTCTGAGATGTGTATAACATTTCACATGTTTTTTTCCTATGCTATTTATACTGTGTTTAGTTTTTAAGTTGACTTTGGTTAACAAACATTCATATTGAACCCCGAATCAAGAAAAGAGAAACATAGTTTATGAAGGTACTTCAGATGATATTTGGATCAGTTTAATTGAACAGAGATTTACTTTTTTAATCAATTTTGTTTAACAAACATTCGACAAAATGACATTTTTACTTTTCAGCTTTACTTTTTAAAACTCTTAACTTTCCAAGAGACAATTTGACATTTTTTCCTTTTCAGCTTTTAATGGTTTATTATAAATGTATATATTTTATGTTTTACTTTTCAGCTTCTTTTGCTCCAAAGATGAAAGGTTAAATCTAGATGAATTTTGAGGAGTTAATTATAAATTTATATATTTTTATATTGGATTTTTTAAAAATTATTTGAGTGTATAACATTTCACATGCTTATTTTTCTATGTTATTTATACTGTGTTTAGTCTTTAAATTGATTTTGGTTAACAAACATTCGACAAATTGACATTTTTACTTTTCAGCTTTACTTTCCAAAAGACAATTTGACATTTTTCCTTTTCAGCTTTTAGTGGTTTATTATAAATGTATGTATATTTTATGT
Source organism: Dolomedes plantarius (assembly GCA_907164885.2). NCBI lineage: Eukaryota > Metazoa > Arthropoda > Arachnida > Araneae > Dolomedidae > Dolomedes > Dolomedes plantarius. The sequence goes on along the minus strand of OU015493.1, from coordinate 38,070,735 downwards.
TTTACTTATCAGCTTCTTTTGCCCCAAACATAGAAGGTTAAATCTTGCTAAATTGTTTAGATTTTAAATTGATTTTGGATAACAAACATTCCACAATTTGACATTTTTACTTTACAGCTTTTAGTGGTACAATGATGAAAGACTGCATCTAACCAAAATACTGAGATATGTATAACATTTCACATGCTTTTTTTTTGGCTATGTAATTTATACTGTGTTAAGTTTTTAAATTGATTTTGGTTAACAAACATTCCACAATTTGACATTTTTACTTTACAGCTTTTAGTGGTACAATGATGAAAGACTGCATCTACCAAAATACTGAGATATGTATAACATTTCACATGCTTTTTTTTGGTTATGTAATTTATACTGTGTTAAGTTTTTAAATTGATTTTGGTTAACAAGCATTCCACAATTTGACATTTTTACTTTATAGCTTTTAGTGGTACAATGATGAAAGACTGCATCTACCAAAATACTGAGATATGTATAACATTTCACATGCTTTTTTTTGGTTATGTAATTTATACTGTGTTAATTTTTTAAATTGATTTTGGTTAACAAACCTTCTTAAAATTCCGGGCAACGCCGGGTACTTCAGCTAGTATATATATATATATATATATATATATATATATGTGTGTGTGTGTGTGTGTATACATACATACGCACACATATCTACACACACACACACACACACATATATATATATATATATATATATATATATATATATATGTATACACATATACACATATACACTGTTGGAAACTAATTTATGAAAACACGGTTTTTTAATAAAAACTTCTTTCACACTCATTAAAAATGAAGGAAATTTCATACATTATACATGCTATGTATAACAAATGACTTACAAAAATGAAATTTCATCCATAATGATAAACAAAAACATAAAAGTAAAAATTAGACTTTCGTAACATAGAAACATGGAAATTGATTTATGAAATATCACATTTCATTGGCTATTCTGAAGTAATGTGACAAAAATTTGCATAAAACCAAGTAACGTGACATGCGCAGTATAGACATAAAAAGCGTTATATATTGGAAGCAATACGTTTCAGTCATACTTTTCCCGATGGGTAAACGAAAGGTGTTGTCTGTGGAAAGAGCCCAAATCGGTGCATATCTAGAATGTGGTAAATCTGATCCAGAAATTAGTAAATTAATTAAAAGACCAGTTGGTGTGATATATAACTATAGAAAAGATTCAGCAAATTATGGCAAAAATTTTAACAAAAAATGTAATCCACGTTTAACTGAGATGGAGAAAAGGGGCATTCTTCAGCTTCTATCAAAAACCGGCCACAATTCCAATCAGATTTGTGTAGATCTATCCCTTCCTGTTATTTCTAGAAGAGTTAGGCAAATTTTACATTCTTCATGCAGCTTGAGATGGTCGAATATGAAGTCTAGAAAGATACTTCTGCGTCACAAGCAGATGTGTTTTCAGTTTTGGGAGAAGTACATGACAATGGGCGACAATGGAAAGAAAGTCATTTTCTCCGATGTAAAGAAATTTAATTTGGATGGCCCTGATGGTTTGTGGTATTATTGGAAAGATCTCCTAAAAGAACCAAAATCTACATTCAGCAGAAATTTTGATGACGGAAGTTTGATTGTTTGGGCAGCGATTTCTTATGGCAGAAGTGAAATTGTATTTATAAATGGTCGCCAGAATCCATATGAATCCATTAGTTTTAGAAAATTCCCTCCTTCCATTTGCATCGCAATATTATAGTTTAGATTACATCTTCATGCAAGACAATGCAAGTATTCACACTTCAAAAGCATTGAAAGATTGGTTTGACGGACAGAATATTGTTCTTTTAGATCGTCCACCTAATAGTCCTGATCTGAACCCCATCGAAAATCTTTGGGGACAGCTTGTTCGAATGGTTTATGTAGATGGGATGCAGTGCACATCACTTGTAGAATTCAAAGCTTCAATCTGCCAAAACTGGAAACTAATTGATCACAAGTATATTCAAAATCTTGTTTTATCAATGTCAAATAGAATAAAAGAAACTTTAATGATGAAAGGCGGCATTACTATTTATTAATGTCAATGAAATGTGATATTTTATAAATCAATTTCCATGTTTGTATGTTACGAAAATCTAATTTTTGACCTTAGGCTTTTGTTTATTATTATGTATGAAATTTTATTTTTGTAACTCATTTGTTATACATAGTATGTATAATGTATGAAATTTCATTCATTTTTAATGAATATTAAAAATGTTTTTGTTAAAAAATCGTGTTTTCATAAATCAATTTCCAACACTGTATGTGCACGCACACATACAATCTTGTTAGTCATCTGGCACGTTCTCTCGCGTTTCCATTATTGCAAGAACACTCCAAAAAGGGTTCTTTAAATGTCCTTGGCTGCATTTTTGGAATCCATGTCACAGTTATTAGAAAGTCTTTGCTATCCGTCTTCGTTAATGGGGTCAACGAAGTATAAATCTGTTCATGCCATCAAAGTAACGATACTTATATTGATTTACGATTAAGACTGCATTTCAGAAGATTGTCTCATAAAATGTTTAGCAACTAATTATTATAGATGACTGACTTCTTCTCATTCATACGAACGGAGAAACAGTGAAATAAAGCGATTATTCTACTTGTTTAAAGTCTTTAATGCAACAAGATATTGGGTAATAAACAGCAGATTTTAAACCCTCGACAGCGTGACAGTCATTTTTTTTCTTTTCTTACTCTTAATGTGCCTTTATATTTTACACCTTTTATCGTTGTATATCTAGAGCTAAAAGATGTTTAAAAGTTAGTACAACTTTAAAGAAATCATCAAATTCTGTATGGTTTCTACTGCAGTATTTTCTTATTATAATTAGTAGTTAATTTATTACAGTAAAGTCTCGATAATCCGAACTTTGGTAATCCGAAAGTCCGCTTAATCCGATACCAAAAGTCTAAAAGAACTAAGGTTGCAATAAAACCACAGTGATACTAAGTAATATAAAGTATATTTCTGAAAATTACAAGAAAATTCAAAGTCAGACAATGTATTGAACTAATTATTACTGAACTATATTTGTTTGAAAAAAATATGTTAAATTTTTTTGCCGAAGAGAAGAATGCCTCTCCCTTGAAGCCAAATTACGCTAGTATGTGTGTCCGCTGGATCTCGGCGCAGTGTTGCTCTACGTAGCGTAGCGCTACATCAAATACAGCCGCCTCGTCTGAGTGAGATTCCCTCTGCTCTCTGTCACCGTCTGCTTCACCTTCACTCTCGTCTGAGACGTTGATAGGTTCTTTCAAAACCATTTCAACAATTTGCTGATCGTCTAAAATCTTACACTCTACTGTACTGTACTAGGCAGCGTTCCGCTCTCTTATCATACATTTCGTCCCGAGATTTCGTTATGTTCAGTCATACCTTATAATATTAACTGTGTAATAACACGTAATATGTAATATTAATGTAATCACATGTTATTATGTAATTTAAGTTTATTTTAAGAATGATTTCACATAATTCGAAAAATTCGTTAATCCGGAAAGGGTCTGGTCCCAATCGTTTTGGATTATCGGGACTCCACTATACTAACATAAAATTATAATTATTAATAATTTATTTTTCTTTTAAACTTCAAAATTCTAGTAGACTTTTAACGTATCTAACAAAATATAGAATTTAGTCTACCAGGAACACTGTTTGTTTGAATTTTATGGATTTTTATATTCCCAGTTCAATGTGATTAATCCGTATCTCAACAGCTTCACATACTTAGTTATTTCTGTTTCTTATTATGATTTATTATTTTGTTATCTTACTATTTCTTATTAATATTTATAGTTAACATATTGGTAAATTGCCACGAACTGAAGTAATTCAATGAATTACGATTTTCACAACACTTTGTAGGGTTTAACAGACTATAAAGATTTTGGAAACAATCTTTTAAAAATACTTTTTGTTTTCATTAGCGTTCTGCATGATCATTCTTCATCCTAAAATATTTTTCATAAATATTTGGTTATGATCTGTAATAAATACATAAATAGAAAAAAAAGCTCAATTTTTTATTTAATATTTTTTCAGAAAGTTTTCATAAAACAAATGCCTTAATAGTTCATGCATTTTTATGTGAATTTTATTTCTTCCATATGGTGAATCCATATATAGCCTTTTATAGTAGCAAATACTACTCTTTTGTTTGTATTCGTTTAAATGTAATGGATTTATCTGTAGTATTTCTCTTCATGATATACATCTGCTGAAACTACTGTTTTCTTCTGATAAAGGTATATCTCAGATATTCTAGTGGAATGACTTTTATAGTATACTTTTTTTTACTTCCCAGCATCTTATGCCTGGAACATCAGCCGTTGGGAAAATGTTAAAATAAAAAGAGCACATTGAAATAAATTGACCGAATAAATTACAGGAAAAGACATTTTAAATTATGCGTTACTAATTTGGTGATTTATTGAAGTCATGCAGACAAGGTAAAGCAGAGTACTAATATATGCGCATTCCAAAGTTCAATTTAAACAGAATATTCATTTCGAAAGCATTTTTTGGGGGATTTCTAGTTGCGAGAAAGTAGACTTATTCTGTCATAAAATTAAAATCGTAACAGAAATCAGCTTTTTCGTATCTTAAAGAGTATCGTCTCTGACGTCAAAAATACCACTACTGTGTTATATATTTAAAAGTTACGTAATACCGTTCTTTCGCAGTCTGAAAACACTATATAATTAAGAAAACACTTGACCTGTATTTTCTTCCAGTCCTGAGAAATTTTCTAAAAATTCTTCCGAATTCCTCAATTTATTGAAATCAGGAACTGTGTGCATTTTTCCGTATGATATTTGTATCAGATAACTTAAGTCTTTACTTACACGGATAAATCATTCCGGGAATACTTTCGAACTCTAAGTCACCAGCAATAGCGAGTTTCAATCCCGGTTAAAGATTCGAGTAAACTTTTTATAAGATTCAACCGAGGTTAGTAAAATTTAGGCTCTCGATTTTTCAGGAAATTTCCTCTGGGGCAGGGATTCCTTTTCACGCCTGCGTCACCCTTGGGAATATCGTTAGAAAAATGGGGCACCCTTCTTAGAATTTTAGCTTTTTCAATTATTTCAATATTAAAGTGGAATATATTTCAGGAACATGCTAAATTTAAGTTCAAATAAATACTTACTACACTGCTAATTATATTAATTTTTTAAAGATATAAGAAACAAACACTGAAATAGGATATATTAATACATTTCAAAAGTATCCATAGGATAAAGTATAGTCTTACAGTAGATGACTACAGTGGAAATTACTGAAATTCTTTTGTTTTAATAATGTGAGACATGCGATTGATGCATAGAGCAGTAATGTTTGATATCAAGCCTAAGATTTGAGGGTAGTTAATTGATCCTCAGGAACGAGTGCAATGATTTGTGTCACAATCTCTCGGGCATAACAGTAATTGTTGTTGTTATTTCTTATGATCCCTGGCTGGAACGTAGTTCCAGACCAGGTCCATATGCTACAAGCTGAGGTGTGCGGCTCCGGTTTGAATAGCCCCACAAGGGTCGGAGTCCGTCTTAGCTAGTTGCCACCTCAATTTTGGCCGAGCACCCCCAGGGGCAACAAGCGGGAGGATCGTACCCTCTCCCACACTCTTCCCTCAGGGGATTTACCTTCTTTAGGTAAGCACGGGTGTCGCAATCCCGAGGTACCCAAGCGAACCATCTCTCCTTTCCTTTTTCCTCTCCTCTCCTTTTTTGTATCTTTCTTTCTCCCTCGGTGTGGTTCCTCTTCGGAGGCGAGGGCTCACCATTATAAGCTGTTGCCGTTGTGTTGCTTCCAGCTTATAATGGCGTGTATATCACCCACGTGTTTGCCGTACGTGGAGACCCATGTCCCTGGATAAGGGAATCCTGGCAGTTGAGGGACAGTTTTGGTATCCCAATGCACTGCTTTGGCTCCCGCTTCAGGTAAACGGGAGGTACATAGTGGTTCCCTATTGTATTAATCGGCTGGTCGTTGATTTTATCTTCGGCTAGAAACCAAGCAATCGTTACGATTACTGGGCATCTCGCTAAGAGTGGAGTCTGCTTCAGGGTCGCTTCGTGAGCGTATAGTTCTCGGCTAGCACTGGTGCAGGATCCTGCATTCCCTTGTTGGGCTCCATGGTGGGTGGTGCGGCCAGGAACTGAATTTTAAGCCCCTTTGTATGGACACTTTTTTTAAAGATCCCACGGTGAGGGATAAGTCACCAGCAACGAACGTACAGACCAGTTTAAGTTTTCTGAAGTTTTTCATCATTAAGCATAGAGATGGTACTTTCCATAATGTATCACCTTTTCTAATACATACAACTATAAAATCTGCAGTAGATAAACCAAAATCCATAAAAAAACTTAGATCCGGAGACTTGTTGGTTGAGGTGTCTTCACCGCAACAGGCAGCTTGGATTTCTACATCTCAGACTATTGGCCAAATTCTTGTTATAGTTTCAGCCCACTCTTCATTGAACACGTAACGGGGCGTCGTCTCCGAAAATATCTTTTTAGACACTCCCGAAGACAAAATACTAGAGAATCTCTGCGATCAGCGTGTAACAGCAGTGAGACGTATCACTATACGTCGGGCAGGAAAGATGCTTCCAACGAAGCACATCGTCCTGACTTTTGACACTCCGGATCTTCTGAGTTATGTGAAAATGGCTTGGCTGTGTACTGCTGTACGACCGTATATCCCTAATGCACTAAGGTGCTTTAAATGCCAACGCTTCGGACGTTCTAAGGATTCTTGCCGTGGAACCATTTCCTGTCCCGTTGCACAGAAGTTGGCCACGGCAGCGACACATGCGAAGCTACTTCGCGATGTGTGAATTGTTATGGTGACCACGTAGCTTATTCTCGTTCGTGTCCGAAATGATTACTGGAAAAGGAGATTCAAACTATTAAAGTCACCAATAAAATCTCTTTTCTGGAAGCAAGAAAACTTGTGGAATCAAAAACCCCATGTGTGGGTGTTTCATACGCTGCTTCTTTAAAAACAGACATGAAATCGGCCGCTACTCAAATCGAACCAGCTGTTTTCCGACCAACTAGACTGGAAAACTAAAAATCTAAACCTGAAAAAGAACCTTCACAGGTAACTTCCTCATCCCCCCAAAATATTGCTCACAAATCAACTACATCATCTAAAAAAAGTATGCACCAGACATCTGAAATTTCTATTAAAAACCCTTTTCCACCAAATTTTAACAGTTCATCTCCTGCATGTGGTAAAAAAAGCAGATCATCATCACCACCGTCCGCTCATAACAATGTTGTAGAAAGCAAACAGTCATGTTCCTATCACATAAATGCAAATGCTCCAATCCCTCCAAACAGAAACAGAAAAAGGAGCCATTCCTCGAAAGTGCGTTGGCCTTTCGAGAAAGGCGAAAGACCAAAATTATATATTTAAAAATAATATGTATGTCCGCAGGCTCGCAGAGAATCCCGTTGAATTATATTTGTATCCATCCGAGGACTCTGACAATGGTGTCTTGTTTGAGGAGTCTTAACTCCTCCTTTTTCTTTTCTCCTTTTTGTTTTTGGCTTTTTTCAGCTTTTTCATTTTTGTATTTATTTAATCTCGCCTTTTTTGCACTCTATTTTACCCTGGTATTGTTCGTTTAGAAAATTATAATGTACTGGTTTTTATTCATTGATATCATCAAATTGTCACTTTTTGCAAATTGTAACCCTTGTTTTTACACTTCATAATTTTACACCTTTTTTACATCGCTTTTACTTTTAATATTGCTTTTGACTGTTTTACTATTGCATTTAATATTTACTTTTTTATCATCGTTTACATGGATTATGGTTTTAAAATGCTGACATGTTTTTTCGGGTTTTAACTTGTGTTTGGCGCAGTATGTCCACTCTGGACCTTGCGCCATTAAACCCCATACAACCAACCAACCAACCTCTCCCACCCTCTCTAACCCTCATAGAGGGATTTTTCCGGTCTACGGATTTAACGTGTACATATCCGTCCTAGACACGGAGGTATTTAATGGCGTGTGCAGAGATTCGATCCCAGCATCCTCAACACCGAAAGACAGCACGTTACCATAAGGCCACCTCAAGCCCTTATAGTAATTATTTCAACTTAATATTTATATTAAGTGGCAACTACTATTTTTTTGTTTATTCAAAAAAAAATCTCCCGACACCCCTGGCTGATCATACGGCACCGTAAAGTGCTTCGGCACACCGGTTGGGAATCGCAGCTCTAGGGACTATAAATGCCTAAATTAGCTCAACTTTAGTAAAATACTTCTTTCCGAAACAATATGCGCCGAACTTACAGAGGAGAGTTTACCTCCAATTTCGGCTCTGATTTAGGTCACAGATAGAGTACTTTATTATAGCCCTGTGAATAGGCAGTCCACATGTTTAAGAAAGGCATGTTCCATAATGATCTCGAAATCTACATACATAAATTATTTCTGACGGAGAAAATCCCTAATTGACTGCGACATATATTCTCGTTTCCTGCATTAATTTCTCTCGTACCATTGCCCATTGATCGCCTAAAACTAGATGTTAGCTAAGACCAACAATGGATTTATAGTTTCCAAATTCAAGCTGCAAGAACCTAAGTGAAAAGGTAATCGGGTATCACATTTTTCAGCTAAGCTAAATTCATTTAATTATTGTTTAAATATGAGCGAAAGACAGTTTAACAGTAAAATAGCAAAGGGAAGACAGAAGTGACAGTAGAAAAGTTAATTTTGGAATAAGCATTTAGTAAAATTTGGCAGTAAGAAATTTCGAGATATATATGTGTATGCGGTCATACCTCAGTAGTCGACAAGAAAATAATGTAGTAGAAAATAATGTTTCGGCACTCGAACTTTGCTCAGTTCTCGTCACACTTGCTATAAAACCGGGGAGCTTTGAAGGCTTTGAGGCTGTACTAATTGTGGAGGACATCATGTCTGTGGGAAAATCCACGTTCCTGGAAGTTAGAAGTGAAAACACCGAAGAGTTGGTGGAAGAACACAGACAAGAGCTCAGTAATAAGCAGTTGCAGGAACTTCAAAGGGAGCAAGCAGTAACAGATAGCGGCTGGGGACTTTTCTTAAAGTGGGGACTTTCTTAAAGGTGGAAGCCCCTACTGCACTGATACCAGAAATGTGTTCCAAATGGGCTGAATTACAAAATTTTGTTGAAAAATATACCTGATAAAGATCTGGAAAGCTAAATTGTGGAACATTTTGAAAGATAGGCAGAACAAAGTTGATTGCCCTTGATTTTGATTAAAATTTTGTAGTGAAACTTCCTAAATCTAAGTTTTCAGAATGAATCAGTGATAGACTGTAAAAACAAATAACCCTTGTTCGACAGTTATTTTATTGGAAGGTGACTTACCTTCCAAGCGAACATCTCTCGCTACCATCCCATTAGATCATGAACTCCTCCCAGTACAGGTGAAGTGAAATTAAATTTTATCTTATTTTATCTTATCTAATTATTTTTTTTATTTATGTCTCTAGTTTTGAGATTTTTTATCAAAAGGCAACCCCTCCCATTTTATATTCCGAAGTAAAATGAGAAATTTCTTGGGTTCAGTAACGATTGAGAAAAGTTCGTTCGGCACTCATCGTGCCTTCTGTAACCAGTTAACGTAGAGTAGCAAGGTCACACTATAGGGTACCAGGTAACACTATAGTACCATATAACTGTTGTCACCCTTATACGAAGGGTTTTTCATCACTGTTGAATTATCAGCTTTAAAATTCAATTAAAAATCGAAATTTTAAGTTAGAGACTTGAAACGAAATTTATATGAATAAGAAAACTTTAAGCTTCCTGATGATGTAAATATTTTCTTTGTAAGATAAAGACTCGAGGAGCATCGATATTACATCCACATAGGGGATGATATTTCTTGAAAACTGTATTTCATTTTTTGGTGAAAATATTAGTCTGTTTTAAAATACTTTTAAACAAATGAGGTCTAGTTTTAAAGAGAAATGTCTGTAGTCTTAAAATGTAAAAAGATCAAAATTCTACGATCATTTTTTGACGATTTATCGTAATCTAAAGATGAAAAAGTCAACATTTTCTAAATTAAAAAGAAACTTAAAGTCCGACGAAAATGAGACATGTCTTACTTTGGTCCCCCTATTTTTTTGCATCCATTGGTATCGCTCTCGACCCCATACCCCCAGTGGTTTCGGAGGAGATAGCGTGACAAGCTTTTGACAGCAGCGGCAGCGGGAGTTACCGTTTCTTAGAGTATATATATATATATATATATATATATATATATATATATATATATATATACACACTGAAGTGCCACTGAATTAGGGATAGCAAAGCCTATGCAAATTGTGTAGCGCTGCGCATCATGTATGCGCAAGTGAGAGCGCTGAGGTAACTGCTTATGTAGCGCGTACTGGGGTTGTTCTGAATTAGTTGTTGGAATTGCCAGTATGGGTAAACTGCCTGATTTAGATGCCTTCGATCACGGACAAATCGTAGGTGCGCGACGCATGGGCCATTCAATTTCCGAAATTGTCAGACAGCTAGGATTTTCAAGGTCGACAGTGTCAAGAGTATAACAAGAATACATGGATGGTGGAAAAAAAACTAGCGATCGGGCAAACTGCAAAGGACAATTAGCCTTGACAGTGCGTGGTGAGAGACGGCTCAGGCGTATTGTACGTAGCCATCGAAGCCAAACATTAGCTAAAATTACCACCCAGTTTAATGACGGTGCCAGTCGTTCAGTCAGTAAACGGACTGTGCAACGCTCGCTTCACCGTATGGGTTTCGGGAGCCGTCGACCTACGAGAGTACCATTGCTCTATACTCGCCATCGGGCTGCACGTTTTGCCTGGGCAAGAGAGCAGAGAGACTGGAGTATAGAGGACTGGAAACGAGTAGCATGGAGTGATGAGTCTCGATTCCGACTACTTAACGCCGACGGGAGGCTGAGAATATGGCATCAGGCTCATGAAGCCATGGATCCTGCATGCCTGGCTGGAACTGTACAAGGGCATGGTGGCTCAATCATGGTCTGGGGTGTTTTTTCGTGGCACAGTTTGGGATATTTGGTGCGTGTACCAACCTCCCTCAATGCAATTCGGTACGTAGAGTTGCTGGGTGATCACCTCCATCCGTTTATGCTGTTCTGCTATCCGCACTGTAATGGAGTTTTCCAGCAAGACAACTGTACCTCTCACAAGTCCCGGTTGGCTACTGGCTGGTTGGATGAGCATTCCTCTGACTTCTCTGTCATGAATTGGCCACCTAGAAGCCCAGACTTAAATCCTATTGAGCATCTTTGGGATGTTTTGGAACAAGGCGTGAAAGGCCATCACACAGCACCAAAGAACCTTACTGAATTATGGACAGCTTTAGCCAATATTTGGCAAGCCATTCCCGTGGAACGTTTCCAGAAACTTGTTGAATCTATGCCTCGTCGTATGGCAGCCGTTATCAAGGCCAGAGGAGGCCCAACTCGTTACTAGTTAGGTTTCCCTAATTCAGTGGCACTTCAGTGTATATATATATATATATATACAGCCTTTGTCCAGAAAGTTCGGTGAAGGGGTCTATAGTTACAATGGATCGTTGTCTTACACTAAACAGCTGTTACTGTCCTTCGAATTAATCCCCGTAGGCGGTAATGCCCATCTAGGAACGGTTGTACAAGTCTTGGAAACTCCTGTCGTAGTCGTTTTTAGGCCTTCAGTTGGGTCGTAGTATTACGTTGGATGTCCGAAATGTCCGAAAACCTGTGGCCCTTCAGGGCTTATTTCAATTTGGGGTACAAGCAAAATCCTGTGGGAGACAAATGTGGGGAGTTGGGTGGGTGATTCAGGGATACAACTCGCCTGTTAGCCAGGAACTGCTGCACCAGGAAGGCAGTATGTGGCCGGGCATTGTCGTGAAGCCGGGTCCAGTTGCCTTGCTTGGCGTACTGGGAACGTACCCGATTGATCTGTTGCAGAAGACGTTTCAGTATATCCACGTACTTATCGGCATTTAACGTGGTGCCCTCAGGGAGTAATTATTTATAGATGAGACCCTCAGAGTCGAAGAACACCACGAGCATTGTCTCGATGCGGGATTTCTCACCTCGCACCTTCTTGCTTTTCGGCGACACTGGACCCCGCCACTCCATATTCTGACGCTTCCGTCGGAGACATACCTCAGGCACCAGGTCTCGTCCCCCGTGACAATGGTTTTCAGGAAATTTGGGTTTCGATCCGCCATGTCGATGAAGTCTCCACAAGCGTCAAGCCGAATTTGTATTTGTTCAGACTTCAAAGTGTGGGGCACAAGTCGGGAGCAAAGCTTGCGTTTACCCGAATCTTGGGTCAGTATGAGGTGGGCCATCTCACGACCAATTCCCACTTCCTCCGCTATCATTCGCACTGTCACACGACGATCCTTGGCCAACAATTCCTTCAATTTCTGTACGTTGTCCGAGGTGCGTGCCGTTGCAGGCCGACCACTTCGGGGGGAGTCTTCAATGGTGTCTCGCCCTTCCCGGAAGCGTTTAAACCACTCATACAAGCACTTAATGTGACCGCACGTTCTTCGAAAACTTTTAGCAACATTTCATGGGTTTCTTTCGCTGATTTTCCAAGTTTGAAACAGAAGAGCAAATTCGTTCGCTGATCTATTTTCAATTTCGACCGAGCGCACTGCACCTTCCCTTTACAATGAATTATTTCCACACGATAATATAACGCGCAGCGCTGCAGCTTAGGAACTGGTTCAGACCAGTCTTCACCTGTCGGGCACGGTATGCGCCGGTTGCAAACTCCTACGACCATGGGCACTATGACGCCATTCACCGAACTTTTTTGACAAAGGTTGTATATATATATATATATTGTTCACGCAAACATGCATAACTGTATGTTGCTTGTATTTATTCCTATTGTTTAACATTGTAAAAGGAGAAAAAATGGCTGAAGATTTTCACTGTATCACTTTTAATGTCATTAGCTTGTTATCACTGTAGAAACATCAGCTAAATAAATCAAAAATATTGTTTGTGAATTCGAGTTTTAAAGTGCTTCATATATCAGTAGATATGAACATTTGGCTTCAAGAAAGATTTAAATCATCTATAAAATAACATAAATAGCTTAATCCATAATTTTACTATTACCTACATTTTACCATAGTTTATAATTTTACGATTTTTTCATTCGTCTTTATGATATGACCGATAAATAAGGTGAATGATCACATAAATATTACAGTAGTATTTATTTGCAAAAAAAGAACCTTATTGTCCTTCGAAGTACTCCCCGCCGGATGTAATGCATATCCGACAAAGTTCCTACAAGCGTCGGAAACTTCTGGAATAGTCCTCCTTCGCTACTGCTTTAAGTTCCCTGTTAACAGCAGCTTGGATATCTGAAATGTTTGAAAATGTGTCCTAAGGCCGTTCGCACACGGAGCGACTCAAAGGAAACTGAACTGGTTAGCGACTGAAATTGCTTATCGGTTGCAAACTCGTTGGTGATGCGGCTCCGCACACTGGCCGACTCAGAAGTGATTCAAATCAATAGTTTGCGACCTGTCATGGAAGGAAGAACATCATTATTCCGGGCATTATTTTTAGTTAAATTATTATCAGAAATTAATTTATTTTAAAAAATCGTCACCATAGATTGTCTTTGATCAATCGTTTAAAAATGGACTGTATATATGGGCGCACATATTCCATACAACAAAAAACGTTAGAATTTCATTTCATCGCTAGACAGAAGTCACGTGACTCGTGTACGTCATTTGGCAGCTTGCCAAAAGAGCGGCTGTAACATAGATTGTGTAATAACACGCACAACGCAAGAGAACCTGGCGACTGAAGTTGCTAGCGACTCGACACGTTGAGTTGCCTGCGACTGATTACAAACGCGTTGCTGATAGGTTTGTAACCGGTTGCGCCGTGTGCGTGGCTCCATTCAATTACATAGGTTACGATTCATCACGGAATGATTTGTGATTGGAGTCGGTTATTAGTTTATTTTGAGTTGCTCCGTGTGCGGACGGCCTTACAGTGCCTATTTCAGTCTTGGAAACCAGAAAATATCTGGCCTGAAAGATCAGGGGAGTATGGAGGGTGAGATAACTCAGTAATCTGATGCTCCATGATTAGTCGTTTCACACACATAGCAGTATGAGGCTGTGCATTACCGTGAAAAAGGAACCACTTGCATGCGGCAGCAGTGAATTGCGGCCACACACAACTAATACGTGCAAAGAGGCACTTGAGAACCTGGCAGTAAAAATCCGTATTAACAGTTTGTCCTTCTGGTATCAATTCTTTATGGACTAATCCGTGTGCGTCGAGAAAGATAATCAGCGTTGTCTTAACCTTTGATTTTTCTAAACGGGTTTTTTTAAAAGGGCCTTTTTTGTGTTAATTGCTATTCCTAAATTTTACATGTTCTAATGCTTGGGCCATTTCTCATATCTTAATATATAATTAATTTGTTGCTTTTATTTTTCTTTTACTTGCCGTACCTCAATATTTTTAAATTCTTAATTTAATTTTTTTTCATTCGATTTTCTTCTACCTCTTAAAGTATCTTATTTTTTAACTCTATACTTAAAATATAATTAATTTGTTACTTTTATTTTTCTTTTACTTGCCGTACCTCAATATTTTTAAATTCTTAATTTAATTTTTTTTCATTCGATTTTCTTCTACCTCTTAAAGTATCTTATTTTTTAACTCTATACTTAAAATTTTATTTTTATTTTCATCTCTTACAACTCAACGTATCTTTAAATCTTTTAATACTGAGCACATATACCTTGAAATGTTTAACTTGCTACAGGAGATAAAGTCTTCACCACCTAGGAAGAACTCCAGTATCAACAGTCAACTCGTCTGCAGATTTTTTCGATTAATTTGAAACAAAATTTCATGTTGACTCTCTGCTCAATGACGCAATGCACTAACAACTGTTACATTACAGCGACCGCAATGAACAAACACCTGCAGAGCAATTTTGAAAGCGAAGTGCAAAATTTACGTAAGACAGGGAAGAACGCAATTCGCATGTGTCAGCGCGTTGGGCTATTTTTAATTTTAGAAAGGAAGGGGGATTCACCTTACTAATCGGTCTCATCTTGTATTTTCAAATCGTTGGGCGGCTTGAACAGTACCGAGATTTTTAACATTTTTACTTCATTTTTTTTCAAGTCTCATTTTTTAAACTTCTTTTTATAAGATATGGGAAAATTTTAAAAAATAATGTAATACAGTTAAAAATGTAACAAGTTGCGTGGAGTTTTTAAAACTGTTAAATTTTTATTGGAAGTTATTTCTAGTCTTGGACCGAGTGTAATGATTAATATATTACAGTATACTGTGATTAAATATCGACATTGTTCCCCTAATAATTTTTAAATCTAACTAAACTACTAGTACTCATGATACCCTCATTGATGGCAAAAAAAAAGAAAATTACCCCTGAAAGGAAAACGCAGACGAAAGAACTTTGATTAATAACAGTTTGTTTTTCCAGAACCAAAAATAATCTTTAAGATTTGTGGAAAAATAAGCTTGTCTGAGAAATGGTTAAATCTGGGGATAAAAACTGTCATTTCTACAAATACAAAACAAATAACAGTCAATAAAAATAAGTTAAATTCAAACAACACGTTTTGAAACGTGACAAAATAATTCTCTATTACGAGAAACACTCTAGGGCAGTATTTCTGACAGTAATAGTGTGGTTCAAACGTCCCAATTTTAAGTTTTCCGGAAAACGATTTTGATAACTTCGGCAAAATATTTTTTGATAAAATTTTAAATAATATTCTAGCCGTGACTATATTTAAATATTAAATTGTCATTTATAAAAGAATACCATGTTCATTATAAAATATTTATTGGAATTCTTTAAAATTATTCAGATTTCAGACAACTAGGTGTGAGTAAAAAAAAATTCGCATTTTAACATATAAACTTAAAGCTTTTAAATAATCTATGTCACGTTTTGATAAAGGTTATATTAGTTACATTTAATGTCCTGCTATTGAATAAAAGTTTTAGGAAAAATGCAACTGATAAATTTTTAAATTATTTTTTAGTTTAAACTGGCGTAAATTTAGTGCTACGAAAGATAAATCTTGAAAATAAATTTTACGATGTTTATTTAAGCTCGTAAAATATTACTCATAACGTCCTGAATTAGCAGTAAAAGGAGCGTTCAGTTAATAATTCAAAAGAATAGCGAATTCTTCTGATACTTATTTCAGATCATCCAACAAAATATTTTGCTATCATTCGTTCCACGCTGAATCAGGCTTGCAATAGTTAGGATTATATATGTAAAACTCAACCTTCATTTCTTTTACTTAAGATATATGCTTAATTTATTGTCACGTATGTTTATAGTTATGTACTCGCTTATAAAGGTTTATCGGGAGGCTGGTTTTTCCCCTTTTAGGAATATCATTCTTTTAACTATATATAAATATATGAATGTGTGTGTATATAGTATATGTGTGTGTATATATGTGTGGTGTGTATGTATGTATGTATCTGTGTATATGTATAAATATGTATGTATGTATATATATATATATATATATATATATATATATATATATATATATATATATATATATATATATATATATATATATATATATATATATATATATATATATATATATATATATATACACGTGTGTGTGTGTCTTTGTATTTGCATAGTTATATTCTCAAATCTGTAATGTACTGGAATTCTTAATCCGTATAGCTTCTAAAGTCACTATATAGAAATAATTTAAATTACAAAATATGTTTCTTTTTTTTTAAACTAGTTATTTTAATATTTGAGTATTTATGCCATGAATTTATGCTTTGAGCTCCAAATTATAAAAATATTTTAGAAAATGGTAGTCTATAGACCTAATGGTTTTGAACACCTGAAATGTGCCTATTCTTCATCAAACTGTGTTGACAACATCTTAAGATGCTAATTACTTAAGGTCTGTTCGGTACTTCATTTTTATGTTTTTATTCTTGTATTTTAAAACCATTACTGAATTATTCCTAAACGTATGATTTAAACGTCATTCTCGATTATTTCGTGATCACGAAGTGCAAGTAATTTATTGCTGTATTCTAGAGCTTAAGGGTATAAATTTTAGCAAAACGGTTATTATAGATGAATGTGACCGCTTACCATTGTTGAAATGCCTAATCACTCAGGAAATCGAAGCCAGGATCACCCCCCCCCCCTTCATCATTTTAAGACGTGTTGATATAAAATATTTGACCTCATCTTGACTCCCATTGCGTGCGTGCACCCTTCTCACTAAATTTAGGCAGCCGAAAAGGAACTTCTTTTTTCCACAAAACTCTGTCGTCTGCATATTGAATGGTTTTTTTTGAGATTCTTTGCAATATTGTGTAGTAAAAATCCTGTCAACTATTGAAGAATACTTCTAGTTCAGAACATTAGTTTAGTATAGCCAACAGAAAAAGAGAGAGAGCCACTGAAGATTAGGTGCCTTTTAAAAAGATTAGGTGTCTTTTGAGGTATTCTGGGAGAATCGCCCTCAGAAAAAGTGTCGCAGTCCTTATGTCCTAAACCTAAAACACATGTGTCCACTCATAGCATCATCGGACGTTACTATAACCAAAAGATTTAATGTATCGCGTTCCCTAATGTAACTATATTGTAATAAAGGTAAACAGTAAAACTTGTTGAAATTTTATAATTTACACCACAGACTCCCAGTTATTCTTCGTCATCATGCAAAATCGTTTACACTCCCTTTTGAAACACCCCCTATTATGCATCCTCCGGGGCAAATAAACTATCTAAGAGGTCACTAAAATATGCTACTACGACTTTAAGACCTCTTTCTATACCGAATAAAAATACTATCAAATAAAAATATGCAGTTTTATATATAAATTTCATACGGTTTAACGTTTGTAGAGAAAGAGCGTATTTTCAATTTGGCAAACTCATTAACGTCAGTAATATAGGTTTTCGGAAAACTAAAACTATTCGTGAAAACTATAATAGAATAAAAATCAAAAAGAAAAATACAGAGATTGCAGAAGAACATCTCATTATGTCGCCTCTAAATCTTTGCACGTTTTCATGCGGCTACCACAGCTGGGACTGTCTTTCTATAAAATATTTTCCAATTAATGTCCCAATTGCTGAATAAATAGACTCCTTAAGGACATGTAAAAAAATATCTCAGACACAAGCAGACTAAGAAAAGGCAATTTAAAGATTACTTCTAAGGTAAAAAAGAATACAATTGTCGAACAAAACCTGTGATAAAAAAGTTTTGTCATCAACACTTTTAATTTTATCTATAGATTACAACAACAATATAGTTTATCGCTGTAATGCTCAAAAAGTTTGAAAGGACAAACACAAAAGAACTGTTGTTTATTAAACTTCTTTGGATTTATATTCTAGTTTTAAAAATTGATAAAAGCTTACACACACACACACACACATATATATATATATATATATATATATATATATATATATATGTATATATATATATATATGTATATGTATATATGTATGTATATGTATATGTATGTATATGTATATATATATGTATATATATATGTATGTATATATATATGTATGTATATGTATATATATATATGTATGTATATATATATGTATGTATATGTATGTATATATATGTATGTATATATATATATATATATATATATATGTATATATATATGTATATATATATGTATATATATATATGTATATATATATATGTATATATATATATGTATATATATATATGTATATATATATGTATATATATATATGTATATATGTATATATATATATATATATATATATATATATATATATATATATAATATATATGAAAGATATAAAATTTAAGTTGATCCCCTGTAAATTCTCTTCCCTTCCCATGTTTAAGATGGCATTACCAAATTCTGTTTTCAAGAACCCAGGAATATTTTTCATAGCGTCAGCAATCCCTGGGCAAGCCACACTGTCTATGCCCAAATAAGGCAATCGTCCTGCACAACTGATGCAGCTTGCAAAAAACATCTTTGGTCAGCAAATTCTTCAACCGCAGATACCTCTATACTCAAACCCCGGGAATCACTCGGGTGTTGGCTTTCAACTAGATCAGATGTCTGTTTAGCCACTCGGAAATAAATTTCTTTTTCTAATAGTTCTGTAATCTGATCTTATTTCATTACAGAATTTATAGCCGGCAAGATTTCCTGCAGTGAGGATACCAGTTTTAAAATTTTTATTTCAATATGTAAACGGAGTTTTAATTAATTTTACCAGCACCCGTCGTAAAACTTAATTCGCCCTTTCGTGCGTCGAAAATAGCAGCGAGCAGAAGTGGATTACTGTATTACTGACCTTGGTGGATTTACGCTGTTCGGTGACCTAGTTTTGAACAGGCAATGAAGAAAGGGGAAAATCCGATTTTGAATCAAACCGTGGACTTAACCGGTGAAAATAACGAGCCATCTCACGTCCGCTTTTCCGATGTAAATGTGTTTATTAAGCCCTATTCAAATGAAGTGCCAATCGAAAATTACATCGCAGAATATGAGCAGGTTTCTGAACTGTTAACATTAAATCCTATACAAAAAATTATATTCTTTCGCAAGCTGTGTACAGGAAATGTGGAACTATTTCTTCAATCCAAACCCCTGTTTAAAAACTTTGAAGAATTAAAAACAGAACTGCTTAAAGAATTTAAGACGGAGATAAGTAAGGCCGAAATACATCAGCAATTGTTAAGACGGAAAAAAGGAAGGGAAGAAACTTACGAAGCGTATTACTACACTATCCAGCAAATAGCTTCGAAAGCAGCGATGACCTCGGAAGAGCAAAAATTTTACATCATAAAAGGAATAAACGCACGCCCAGAAGTAGATCTCCAACTTCGTTCGACAAAAAATTGTGATGAACTAAAAAACATGTTAAAACTATTGGATAAGCAAAAGTCAGAGGAAAGGACTTTTTATACCCCCAAGCTACCAGTTTTCCATAGACCTCCAGCCTGGAGTCCACGCTTCCAACAACACCCAGGAAATTACCGACAGTTTCGGCCAAATTTTGATCTTCAACACCAGGAGTGGAGACCGAGGAATAATTTTTATCCGCCCCGTTTCCAGCAACGTCCCAGACCAGGGTTCAACACCAGTGCACCTTCCTTTCAGCCAAGAATGACAATGCAGAATCATAATAAAAACTTTAATTTGAGAACCAACGACAGTGACTGAGTGCCAGTAGTAGAGAGCCTGTTGTGTGGACAGAAAGTCCAGATTTTATTCGATTCAGGCTCAACTCTAAATATTTTACCAGGATCCACATTAAATAAAAATCACCAACTAAATTTCAAAAATTGCAACATTAACATTACAGCTGTGGGACGAAACGGCCAGGTAAGTCAGTATATAATGCTTCCGTTAAAATTGGGTGAAAAAATTGAAACATTAAAATTTTATTACTTACCTAATGTACAATTACCATATGTTATATTATCTGGTCATGCTATTGGACTCTTTAATGTCACTATTAATTTTAAAACTAGAGAAATTTTTCAGGATAATAAATTACTTAAGCATTTTAATTGTACCAGCTGTCATAATAATAATCCTAATAAGAAAAGTGGTCATGGAAATAATGAAAAAGTATCTGCATTTTTAAGTAATAATAATGATTTATGTAATGTGATTTCTTGTAATAATGATAAGTGTGATATTGACAATTTAATTCAAAAATTTGATCATGTTTTTGCTAAGAATAAGTTTGATGTGGGAGAAATTAAATTAGAATCGCCAAAAGTAGTCTTAACCTCAGAACTTCCTATAAGTCAAAGACCATACAGAACGTCGCCTAGAGATGACGCAGAGATAAAGAAACAATTAGATGCCTTGTTAAAAGCTAAAATTATTAAACCTAGTTATAGCCAATATAGTTCACCTATTACTCTCGCATTTAAGAAAGAAGATAATGCTAGGACTCGACTATGTATTGACTATAGGAAAATTAACCAAATTACAAAAACCGATTGTGAACCCATTCCCAGAATAGACAGTGTTCTAGACAAATTGACCAATGCTAAGGTATTTTCTACGTTAGATCTATGTAGTGGGTATTGGCACCTGAAATTAGAGGATGAGGAAGCTGAAAAGCTTGCTTTCACTTCTAACTATGGCTTGTACCAATTTACCAGACTGCCGTTTGGATTTAAGAATGCTCCCGCAATATTCCAAAGAACAATTAGGCGTATACTTCATAAATATCAAGTTAACTTTGCTCTAAATTATTTTGACGATATAATTATTTTCTCAGAGACATTAGAACAACATATTCAGCACTTAAAGACCATTTTTGAAATTTGTGAAAAGGAAAATATTAAACTTAAAAAAATCGAAATGTCATTTTGCTAAAGATACTATTGATTTTCTTGGCTATGAAGTTAAGCATGGATCATACAGCCCAAATAATACTAATGTAGAAACAATAAAAAAATTATTGGCCCCAAGGAACGTTAAAGATGTACAAAGATTTCTAGGCACCATTAACGTATATCATAAATTTATTCCTGATTACGCTAAAATTAGAATTCCCTTAAATAACCTTTTAAAGAAAGACCAGAAATGGGCATGGACGCTTGAATGTCAACAAGCTTTTCAAAAACTTAAAGATAGTTTAATCTCAAAACCCATTTTGGCCCTTTATAATTCAAATTATCCTTGCCATGTCTATGTTGATGCGTCAAAAGAAGCCATAGCCTCCATAGTAAAACAAGAACATCCTGATGGAAATCAACATCCAATTGCATATCACTCCAGAACGACTTAGACCATATGAAATTAATTATACGATAACGGAATTAGAATGTTTGTCCATAATTGATAGTCTTGATAAATTCCATTGCTACCTTCATGGGTCACATTTTACTGTACATACAGATCATCACAGCTTAGTTTGGCTTAAAACTTTTAAAAATCCTACAGGTAGACTTTTCAGATGGTCTCTAAAAATTTCTATGTATGATTTTGACATAAAATATAAGAAAGGTACAACTAATGTTGAAGCTGACATGTTAACAAGAAACCCAATTGCTTTTAATATAACTACAACCCCGCCAGAACCCTTGTTAGATATAAAGGAAATCATCCATTTTCAAATGTTAGAAAATAGAACAGCACCCAGATGTTTTAATAAGGATAATATTGTAGTAGTAAAAAGACAAGGTTTAATCAAAATTGTAGTACCAAAAGCGTTAAGAATTAAATTAATAGAGAAAGTACATGAAAAATTTGGTCATCCAGGAATAGCTTCAATGTTAAGAATTATTTCACCTCAATATTATTGGACTAAGATAATTAATGATGTTGGAAATTATGTTAAACATTGTGAAACTTGTCAAGTAAACAAGAAGTCTCATCAGAAAAAATATGGTTTTATGCAATCTCTTCCTCTGTGTGAAAAACCTTTTGAACTATTATCAATTGATACTGTAGGTGGTTTAAGTTATTATAATTCTACTAAGAAATATTTACACATTGTAGTTGATCATGCCACTAGGTACATCTGGACATTTCCCTCTAAAAGTGCCACCACGGAAACCTATATAAATTGTTTGAATTCTATTTTTCAAAATCATGTACCCGAGAAAATTTTAAGTGATAGGAATTCCGCCTTTACCTCATCAAAGTTTAAACATTTTCTCAGACATAATAATGTTACACAGCTCTTGACATCTGCTCATAGACCGCAGACGAACGGAAAGGTCGAGAGAGTTAACCAAACCATAGTAACTAGATTAAAATGTAAAGTTAGTAATAGCCCTAGTAATGTGCCATGGACAAAAATCTTAGACTCTGTCACACAAGAATATAATAATACCCCTCATTCGGTAACTGGATTTCCCCCAATTTATTTAATGTATGGCGAATTGCCTTATAAAATTTCTTTCCAAGATAATGAGATATACCCTCCTATAGAAGAAGCTAGAAAAATTGCACAAGAAAGAACTAGACAATATTATCAGTCGAATAAAATAAGATATGACAGAAGATTTCAACAAGTTATATTTAAAGTCGGAGATTTAGTTTTATATGAAGAATTTCAATATCCAAATACCCGAAAACTTGCCCCACCGTATTCAGGCCCTTATACTATTCTAAACAAATGTTCAGATGTTCTTTTTGAAATTGATAAACCCAATGCTCTTTATAAAACTCCCACTGAGATTGTACATTCTACTCGCCTTCGATTTTTCCGTCCTAGAGAGAATTTTCAGTTAAATGATATTAAAAACCCAAGCGAACAGAAACCAGAGGATACTGATGGACTCCCATCAATGGACTGCCAATATTGTGAGTCTCCGAATCTACAACTACTTGTTAAGGACAACTAAAAATGGTATAGACTGATCATGTGAAGTTTATTTTGAATTTTGTAATTATCAAGGTGAATTTTGAATTTTATAATATTTAATTTAATGTCATGATGCACTCTTTTCCTCAGTTGAGTTGTTCTTGTTTTGTTTTTATTTTTCTAATTTTTTTAATAAAATTGTCGGGTTGTGATGGCCACACAACTCGAAACTTTTTTTTTCATTCGGAAAAATTTTATTTTTGGTTTTTAGGGTTTTTCTTTGAGAGCAACTACAGTTGAGAAACTGAATCCATTTATCTACATTTGTTCATCCACAAAAATTTTCTTTTGAAGTGGCGGGAGGAATTTGTTTTAACCTCCTTTCCAACTTCATAGTAAGCATTCCTCAGCAAACGTGAGGATACACGGTTGTTTGAGAGAAATGTGATTTGTTTGTTAGAAGTAAGGTATGTTTAAGGTATAAAATGTGTATTGCTATTGAAACGAATTTTGATGTAATGAAGTTGTTTTATTAATGTAACAGTACTTTGAAGAAAAAGAAGAGATATTGATACGAAATGAATGTAAAAATTTACAATATTGTAATTTTGCACGAATAGAGAATTGTAATGAATATAAGAGTACCCAAGGAAGTTAAATAATATAATAGAGTAAATTTTGATTGTGATATAAACAATGTCATTAATATAATATAATGTGAGAACTAATAATACAATATGTGGACAATGTTAAGAGGTAGTTTCCAGGTAGTGTAAATGTTTATATTGTGTTTTATTCATATCAAATATATCAGGATAATATGACATGTAGCCCTAGAATTTATGTTATCGTGTTATATTTCGAATACAAGTCTTAATTTTGAACTTATACTGTAATTATGGTAAAGTGCATACGAAGCAAATAAGATGAAGGATAGTAGGGAAACCGCATGGACCTGCTATCTGGAGGAACCATTGTGGACTTTGCCAGATATTTTTGTAATCTTCTGTTATATTCTGTATAATTCTAATATTTTGTAGTTTATTTTTTTATGTTATGTATGAGAGCCTCCACCCGGGTAGACAACGTTTTTAAACTGGGGGGATATGAAAGATATAAAATTTAAGTTGATCCCCTGTAAATTCTCTTCCCTTCCCATGTTTAAGATGGCATTACCAAATTCTGTTTTCAAGAACCCAGGAATATTTTTCATAGCGTCAGCAATCCCTGGGCAAGCCACACTGTCTATGCCCAAATAAGGCAATCGTCCTGCACAACTGATGCAGCTTGCAAAAAACACCTATCATTATGAGTGGTATTTATGAATATGCCTCGTATTCCTTGAAAAAGAAGTCTGGTCACAAGTATTTTTTAAAGAATATATTGTCCATATTATTCTTCTGTCAGGTAGCAGTAATGAAGCTGTGATCATCGTGCTTTTTTGTAGTTAGTGTAAAATGTCAAACCTTGCTGACTTTCAGAGAAGGCTAATTGGTGGCGTCTGTCTGCCTGAAGCATGTGTTATGATACCCTACAGGGCAATGGACGTTTCTAGAGCTGTGATATCGGAAGTCATGAGGAAATCATGACTTGAATCAGTCGGAATCATGACATGAATTCCGACTGAGGAAATCATGAGGAAGTCATGAGGAAGTCATCGGAATTCATAAGGCAATCAGAATCGTATACTTGTTTGGGGGTTCAACAGACGTCCTTTTGTTGGGAACAATGTGGACGACAATTTGTCTGACCAAAAGACATTCTTCCACATGTCACTCGACCAGGATTTGTGCTCATGGCATCATTGTGGACGGTGTTTTGCATTCACATCTGATACAAGTGGCTTGGGAATTGCTATTCTTCCGTAAATGTTATGTTTTGGGAGTAGCCATTGTTGATACTGGAGCATGCAGCTGCAGATTGAGCTCAATTGGTCAATTTGGTTGCAGTTGTACTCTTTTTCATGTCACAAACCGCTTCAGTACTGGTCCGTTTCTTTCATTCAGCTTTCCCTTTCATCCACTATTCTGTTTCGCAGAGGATGTTTACACATGCACTCCGTATGCTGTCATGACTTCCGATATCACAGCTCTAGAAACGTCCATTGCCCTGTAGGGTATCATAACACATGCTTCAGGCAGACAGACGCCACCAATTAGCCTTCTCTGAAAGTCAGCAAGGTTTGACATTTTACACTAACTACAAAAAAGCACGATGATCACAGCTTCATTACTGCTACCTGACAGAAGAATAATATGTACAATATATTCTTTAAAAAATACTTGTGACCAGACTTCTTTTTCAAGGAATACGAGGCATATTCATAAATACCACTCATAATGATAGGTGTTTCCATTATTTTGATAACCACCTGTATATATATATATATATATATATATATATACACACTGAAGTGCCACTGAATTAGGGATAGCAAAGCCTATGCAAATTGTGTAGCGCTGCGCATCATGTATGCGCAAGTGAGGGCGCTGTGGTAACTGCATATATAGCGCGCACTGTGGTTGTTCTGAATTAGTTGTTGGAATTGCCAGTATGGGTGAACTGCCTGATTTAGACGCCTTCGATCGCGGACAAATCGTAGGTGTGCGACGCATGGGCCATTCAATTTCCGAAATCGTCAGACAGCTAGGATTTTCAAGGTCGACAGTGTCAAGAGTATACCAAGAATACATGGATGGTGGAAAAAAACTAGCGATCGGGCAAACTGCTAAGGACAATTAGCCTTGACAGTGCGTAGTGAGAGACCGCTCAGGCGTATTGTACGTAGCAAGCGAAGCCAAACATTAGCTCAAATTACCACCCAGTTTAATGACGGTGCCAGTCGTACAGTCAGTAAACGGAGTGTGCAACACTTGCTTCACCGTATGGGTTTGGGGAGCCGTCGACCTACGAGAGTACCATTGCTCTATACTCGCCAAAGGGCTGCACGTCTTGCCTGGGCAAGAGAGCACAGAGACTGGAGTGTAGAGGACTGGAAACGAGTAGCATGGAGTGATGAGTCTCGATTCCGACTACTTAACGCCGACGGGAGGCTGAGAATATGGCATCAGGCTCATGAATCCATGGATCCTGCATGCTTGGCTGGAACTGTACAAGGGCATGGTGGCTCAATCATGGTCTGGGGTGTTTTTTCGTGGCACAGTTTGGGATCTTTGGTGCGTGTACCAACCTCCCCCAATGCAATTCGGTACGTAGAGTTTCTGGGTGATCACCTCCGTCCGTTTATGCTGTTTTGTTATCCGCATGGCAATGGAGTTTTCCAGCAAGACAACTGTACCTCTCACAAGTCCCGGTTGGCTACTGGCTGGTTAGATGAGCATTCCTCTGACTTCTCTGTCATGAATTGGTCACCTAGAAGCCCAGACTTAAATCCTATTGAGCATCTTTGGGATGTTTTGGAACAAGGCGTGAAAGGCCATCACACAGCACCAAAGAACCTTACTGAATTTTGGACAGCTTTAGCCAATATTTGGCAAGCCATTCCCGTGGAACGTTTCCAGAAAATTGTTGAATCTATGCCTCGTCGTGTTTCAGCCGTTATCAAGTCCAGAGGAGGCCCAACTCGTTACTAGGTAGGTATCCCTAATTCAGTGGCACTTCAGTGTATATATATATATATATATATATATATATATATATATATATATATATATATATATATATACTGAAGAGACAAAAAAACTGGTACACCTGCCTAATATCTTGTAGGGCCCATATAAACACGCATAAGTACCGGAATACAACATAACAGGGGCTCCACTAATGTCTGATGGTATCCTGGAGGCAATTCACACCATGAATCCTGCAGGGAAGGCCACAAATGCATAGGAGTGCCAGGAAATGGAGATCTCTTCTGAACAGCATGTTGCAAGGCCTCCCAAATGTGCTCAATAATGTTCATGTCTGGGGATTTAGGTGGCCAGTGGAAATGTCCAAAGTCAGAAGAGTGATCCTCGAGCCATTCAGTAGCAACTCTCGACGTGTGGGTCTCGCATTATCCTGCTGGAATTGTCCAAGTCTGTCGGAATGCGCAATGGACATGAATGGGTGTAGATGATCGGACAGGATGCTTATGTACCCGTCACCTCTCAGAGTCGTCTCTAGACGTATCAGGGGTCCTATATCCCGCCAACTGGACACGCCCCATACCATCACAGAGACTCCACCAGCCCGAAGAGTCCCCTGTTGACATGTACGGTCCATGGATTCATGAGGTTGTCTCCATACCCGCACACGTTTATCCGCCCGATACAATTGGAAATGAGGCTCGTCAGACCAGTCAATGTGTTTCCAATCATCAACAGTACAATGGAGGACACAGGCGAAGCGTAAACATTTGTGCTGGGCAGTCAACAACGGTACACGAGTGGGCCTGCGCTTCCGAAAGCCCATAACAATAGCGGTCCGTTGAACAGTTCGCACAGTGACAGTTGTTGATGCCACAGCATTGAAATCCGCAGTAATTTTAGGAATTATTGCACGTCTATCTAGTTGAAGGATTCTCGTCAATCGTCGACGGTCCCGTTCTTTCAAGGTCTTTTTACGGCCGCACCGCTGTCGGAGATTTGATGGTTTTAACTGATACCTGATATTCACGATACACTCGTGAAATGGTCAGGCGCAAAAATCCAAATTGCATCGCTACCTCGGAGATGATATGTCCCATATACTATTGCCATTGATAACCTGCCATTGTAGCATTAGGAACTGATCGCGTTACACTGATTAGTTGCTTATCTCCGTTATTTTGGCTCTTCAGTGTATGTATGTGTATATATACTATATATACAGTATGTCCACTAAAGTCCTTTCCCACCCTCTTAACTTTGGTACGGCTGCTTCTATATTCATAAAAGTGGTGTCTAGGTATAGTAAAGTAGCCATGCGCTACTAAATGAAACCACCTACCACGCCACCTGGTGGAAAACTGCGGAGTTAGCATTCATATCTCGAAAACGGAACAAGATAGGGAAAAAAGTGATTTACAAAATTGTAGAAAATCATCGATTTAGTACAAAAAGATACCTTCTGGATATTAATGAGGAGACTACAGCGGTTAAAACGCGCATTTGTTTTTTCGTGATTTCCTTCACTGTGGATCAAAAAGAATCTGAGAAAGAAAAAAAACAACTAATTTCAACAATATACCTTTATTTGAGATGTTCAAACTTCTCACCGTCAGCTGCAATACACATTTGGAACCTCGTTTGAATCTCACATTGCACACGTTGGAGCATATAGCGTGACACTTTGGCACAGCCGTCCGTAATGCGTCGTTTAAGGTCCTGCATCGTTTGTGGAGGGGTCGCATACCCCTGCTGTTTCAGGTATCCCCACAGGAAAAAGTCCAGTGCAGTCAGATCAGGCGAATGTGGAGGCCACTCTTCGAAACCACCATACCCAATTATTTGGTCCCCGAATTCCTTGACGAGGTACTGCTTCACTGGAGATCTCAGCTTTGGTCTCAGCCATGTCTCAGCCATGACCACGAGCATCAACATACTACAACCCCAAGAAGATGTCTCTTTTAGAGCTGTCTCGGGTGAACAGGCGTGACGTTTCTTACGTATTTGCATACTACAAAAATTTCGAACATAAAGCGCAAGTTGCGTTGAGTTGATGCGACACTATTTTACATGATCTACGTATTGTCTACTCTGTTTATAAATACAATCAGTACAAGGATGAAACCCTCGAGGTTTGAACCGCGGTCCATGTCGTGGAGACACGACATGTGTTCAGAAAAGGGGCGATAGAAAACGGAATTCAAAAAATCAGACAAAAGAGATGCCTTGAACAGCGGGATAATGTACCGGGTATGCGAATGGCAAGGAGAGATAACAAGTTGAGAGAGGGCAATTGAAATGAGAAAACGGTCAACAGCTGCGTTTAACGAAGGGCCCAGCTGGTGATAATGAGCTGAGGAAAATCTGAAAACGGAGTCACAGTTAGGAGAAGAAAAGGGGTAGGGCAATTTACGAGGTTGACCGGCGTTAGAAAAACCACGGGAGGCCCAGGCGAGAGAGTGGGAAGTCAAAAATGTAAGAAACCCCAGACAGGTGCAAGGGCGAACGCCCCCGTCAATATGGATTGGAGAAGATGGGAATATAAAATGGGTGATCGGCCAATGAAGGGGTCCCGGATCGACCCATAGGACAGAAGGTGGCCACCAATGAGGGCCTGAATATTTAATGATGGAAGTTGAGCTCGAGAGGAAAAGTTTTTAGAGAGAGCAGAACGATTTGAGATCTTTCACTAAGAACACATAAGCCCCTCTAGACAGAAGGAGATGACGGGCTGCTAACTTAATACCGGAGAGACAAGCCAAGTCCGCGGTACCCGAAAAAGCAAACCGATATGAGATAGATGCAGACCCCAATACCGGAGAGGCCGACCGACTAACCTGTCATTTAGCGAGAGAGGAGCAGCCGTTTCCCCTGGACCAACGCGACCCCGTAGCAAATGCCTAGATGCGGAGAAAAGCACCCTGAGTCCGCCGCCTGCCGATGATCGCAGCTGTTACCCTGAACCAGAGAGCCCGATGACCCCCCAGCCATGCTTGTGATGAGGTACGGACCTTCGGAGTGACGAACGCTCTCCCAACGCGAGTGTATTCTCGGAGACGTGCGCCGTGAGGACGCCGCAACAGATAGTGACCGCAGTTCCCCCGGAACCGACAGCCCGCTGCCCGAAAGAGAGCCCTATGTTTCTCCCAGCAAGACTTGTGATGTCGATGTGTCGTCAGAAAAGGTAGGAGAGTATTTTGACTTATCCTAGCAATGCCCAATGCCTACTAGAGAGCGCAGTTAATTAGATAGGGCAGATTAGGTGAAATCTTTACATTTATGCATAGAATATCTATCATAAAATAGTGCTTGTGTATATCCATATTAATTGAAGTAGTATCTTGCAATAGTTTTGTAAGGTGTTTATGTATAGCAATTAAGAATGTAGGATAATATAACAATGTTAGGGAGTAGATAAAAATGTTAGTAGTTTGATATTGATGAGAATGAAGGTTAGATAAATAATCAGAATTAATGTATTGATAAGATATAGGAAGGAAGATAATTTGAAATGTATTAGTAGATATATGGTGTTAATGAAATAGAAATTCGGAAATCTTCAATGAATAATGTTGTTTGTATATGTTTATGATTGGTTTAATAAATTGATTTGGAACTATACATATGAGCATCACTCTCTAATTACTCGTACTACCACTAATACTATAACTAATAATTATATTACGGTGACAGTCCATTTGATTGGGGATCAAAAGCGATATACCACTGTGCACATTGCGGTGCCGTGGTTTGCCCGAAAGATAATCATTTCTCCTTTCGTTGAAGTTTCGTGACGTCACAGAGTAGGAAATCACGAAAAAACAAATGAGCGTTTTAACCATTCTATTCTTTGCATTAATGTCCACAAGGTATCTTTTCGTACTAAATTGATGATTTTCTACAACTTTGTAAATAATTTTTTTCCCTATCTCGTTTCGTTTTCGAGATAGGAATGCTAACTCCGCAGTTTTCATCCAGGTGGCGTGGTAGGTGGTTTCATTCAGTAGAGCGTGGCTACTTTACTATACCTAGACACCACTTTTATGAATATAGCAGCAGCCGTTCCGAAGTTAAGAGGGTGGGAAGGGACTTTAGTGAGCATACTGTATATACACTCAAGAGACAAAACATTATGACCACCTGTCAATAACGAGTTGGCCCACCTTTGGCGAAAGACAGCTTCAATCCGCCTTGGCATGGATGCCACAAGTCCATGGTAGATGGCCGGAGACAGATTGTACCAGATGTTTAAGCAACGGTCACGCAAATCCGAGATATTGCGAATTGGTGGTCTTTGAACTCTGAGCTGCCGTCCCATGACATCCCAAATGTGTTCTATCGGATTGAGATCCGGTGAGTTAGGCGGCCAGGACATTAACTGGAATTCAGCATCATGTTCCTGGAACCACTCCAACACAATTTTAGCCTTGTGACACGGGGCGTTGTCCTGTTGGAACATTCCATTACCAGCTGGAAAAACAGAGGCCATGTAAGGGTGCAACTGGTCCGCAATGATGTTCAGATACCCTGTAGCATTCATGGTCTGCTCTACCACAACCACGGGTCCCAAAGACGCCCACGAGAACGTCCCCAAAGCATAATACCGCCACCACCGGCCTGTGTATGACCTACTGTACATTGAGGGAGCAACAGTTCGCCTGGAAGACGGCGTATCCTGACACGGCCATCGGCGTGATGAATGACAAACCGTGATTCATCTGACCAGGCAACTCTCTCCCACTGATCCATGGACCAGTCGCGATGTTCCCGGAACCAGCGCAGGCGCAGTTGGCGATGACGCTTGGTCAGAAAAGGCACACGAGTGGGACGTTTGCTGCGTAGCCCCATATCCAACAGTGTCCGCTGAACAGTGTGCTGCGATACTATTCTACTTGGCCCTGCATTGTATTGGGCTGTCAGCTGAGCCACTGTCTGGCTCCGGTTTTGCTTTACCATGCGAGACAGTCTCCGACGACATTTTTCTTTGATAGCGTGTGGACGTCCAACACCATGTCGTCTACTGCTGGTTTCACCGTCATTCATCCACTTTGCATAATTACTAACAACTGTAGGTCGCGAACAACCCACGAGTCGTGCAGTTTTGGAAATACTTGTTCCGAGCCTTCGAGCCATTACAATCTGCCCTCTATCAAAGTCGCTTAGATCCGCAGCCTTTCCCATCACACACATAAGTAAGTGATAGAATGATTCTTCAGACTCTCCAGCAGCAGTTAAATACCACTTCCACCTGATCACGTGCCTTCCACGTCATCCAGGCGAATTCATTGCAAAATGTAGGGGTGGTCATAATGTTTTGGCTCTTAAGTGTATATACACTCATGGACAAAAAAATTTGCGCACCAAGAAATAATTGCGGGATCCTAACGAAACTTGCAATGAAGGTACATGTCGGGGAGATATGCAAATAATTAGAAATGCAGCGTGATTGCGCATTACGTATAGCCGGTAGAGGGCGTTGAACATCGTACTCTGTGGACTATAAAATAGGTAACCAAAGCTTGTTTGAGTGTGCTGAATTATTTAGAAAGGAAGAGCTGAGATAGACATCCCATTACGCCGTGTTCGAAGACAATATAAGCAGTTGTCGCAGTTTGAGAGGGGGAGAATCGTCGGGATTATGAAAGCTGGGTGGTCAGCTAGGCGGGTAACTCGTCAATTAGGCCGCTCTGATTGTGTTGTGAGGAGGTGTTGGGACCAGTGGACCCGAGAGATGTCATGTACACGTAGACCAGGCTCAGGACGCCCTCGACAGACCAGTCGTCGAGAAGACTGCCACATCGTAAGAAATGCACGCGTACAGCCAACTGCTTCATCGGCCGCCATCCAGGCACAGGTAGCACCTTCACTAGGGGCCTCTGTGTCTTCTCGAACCATACGAAGGCGCCTGGCTGAAGGACAGTTGGTATCGCGGCGCCCATTACGTGTGCTGCCCTTGACGCCCACCCATCGACGCCTCCGTTTGGAGTTTTGCCGTGCACGAGGAAACTGGACTGCAGCGGAATGGAACCAGGTCGTCTTTAGCGACGAATCCAGATTCAATCTCGGCAGTGATGACAATCGTGTTCGTGTGTGGAGAGCCCGTGGTGAACGCTTCAATCCTTCCTTTGCTGTACAGCGACACATCGCTACCACAGCTGGTGTGATGGTATGGGGTGCCATTGCCTATAATACACGGTCACCCCTAGTATTGTTCCGTGGCACCATGACAGCCCAGCGGTATGTTCATGAAATCCTGCAACCACATGTGTTGCCACTCATGCAACGGCTCCCAGGAGCCATCTTTCAACAAGGCAATGCTCGGCCTCATACGGCAAGGGTGTCACAAGACTGTCCCAGCACTGTTACTACCCTTCCTTGGCCTGCCCGATCCCCAGATTTGTCTCCAATCGAGCATATCCGGGATCATTTGGGACGACGAGTTGGGCATCCCACGAGTTTGAACGAACTAGAGGCAAGGTTACAGCAAATATGGAACGAAATGTCTCAAGACATCATACAGAACTTGTATGACTCAATGCCCGATCGTATCGCATCGTGCATTCGCGCTAGAGGGGGTCCAACGGAGTATTAACTCCTCCGTTCTTTTGCCTTTTTCTCTGAAATAAATTATCCTTTTTCTTTGATTTTCTTATCATTTACTTATATCAAAGTAGTCATTACGTATGTAAAATTTCGTTTCATTTTGACGACTCCTTCTTGGTGCGCTAATTTTTTTGTCCATGAGTGTATATATATATATATATATATATATATAGTGAGCCTTCTGTAACCGGGAACCTCACAAAACGGCCACTTTTTTTCTGAACCCTATCTTGCCGCCATAAAGAAGTTTCCCTATATATTATACAGTAAAAATTGTTTATAAGAACACTTATAAAATTATATCGCTAAAAAGAGAGGAATTATTCGTTTCCGGCCAATTCTCATGTGTAATGATGGATACAAAATCTGGTTATAATAACATCGTTAATAAGAACATATCGCTTTTAGTGACTTAAAATTAATTGGTTTCTGGGGAAATAAATCGCTTATAAGAACATATTAATTGTGAACGGACGGGAAGTAGTGTTACGTATAATCTTTTTAAATAAGGGTAGAATTAAATTAAACTAAATTGTTAAGATTGTTAAAGCTTACATACACTCTTAGAGATGTTTAAAAAAAGATAGTTGCATGAAACATATTAATTCACTTGCGAAGTGGTTAGTACATTTTAAAGACGTGCGTTGTGTTAAGCAATAACCCATTAAAATAACAATATCCGGTTCACTTGCTGATGCCCCTGCTGTAGAGGGTTGAATCACGAAAATTATTTTTAATTAACTTGACAAAATTTCACTAAAAAAGAAAACTGAAATGAAAATTACCTAAAAATGAACTAAGAAAAACTACGAGGCAACTGAATGACATGACAAAATTTATACCAAAAATTAACATAATTTATTTAAACGTTGTTGACCATTAAGTATACACTGCCTATAAGCAAATTACACACTGATTATACACTCTCCTTTATTTTTCATCATAATCACTTTTTTCTCTATTATAATTAAATTTAACAAAATTCGCGTAAGATTAATTTCATATCATTATTTAATTTGACAAATTTCGCGCAAGTGGCTGGTAAGCAAAAATTTTAATTCATTGATTATTAAGTTAAATAAAATAAAAAAAGTTAAGTAAAAACATCGTTATAGCTGCAGCGAATAAATAATAAAAAAGTGGGGACGTTACCGTCTTCATTAGCTGAATTAACAAGGGGATGGGCCAGCAGGTCTCGTCATGGCTATGGAGTCTTTCTCTCCTTCCTTAGACATCAGGGGTCCGCTGAGGCAGCATCATCTTCATCTCTGGAACTCGCGTCTCTGGGCTACTAGAGTTGAGGGCTGCCCCACTTTTCAAAGTCGCCGGTTGAGAGAGAGAGAGAGAGCCGAAAAAACTCACTCCCCCCTCCAAAATTCTCCTTTCAATGACCTTCTCACCCCATTGTATGGCTACGCGTGGGTGAAAAGATGGCGTCTTCGCTCCTTGATTTTAAAAAGGAAAACCGGACCACCAGAATTTGAGGGACTTGAATTATAAAATGATAGGCTGTATAGTATTTCTTTTAAACTTTGATTTTGCATCAAATCGGGATTTCTTTTTAAAACTCTGTTACTAAGCGCGGCGCTTGGCTATGTCTGGTGTATCCATGTGCCTACCCCTCATCAAAACGATTGTTTCGATTATCTCTTGGCCAGCTGCAAAAGCCGTCAAAAGGGATTGTTTTTCGGATGCCTTCTTGTAATGGATACTTTTTCCTAATCCCTTTATCCGGTGTAGTTATGGGTATGTGATGCGAAATTACTGTGAAAATGGCGAAGAGTTCGTGGATTGATTACTCTGCCCTACCAGCCCAGTTTAAACAAGGGTATGGATATATTATAGAAAATTCACTATTAATTGAAAAACAAAAATAAAACACTAAAATTAATAATTAAATATGTTGAATATTTACCAGCCACCAAAAACAATATACCGGCCACTTTAACAAGTAAAAGAATAAAATGAAAAATCAATGTCACAGTCATATCTAGT
Organism: Dolomedes plantarius; assembly: GCA_907164885.2. Classification (NCBI taxonomy): domain Eukaryota; kingdom Metazoa; phylum Arthropoda; class Arachnida; order Araneae; family Dolomedidae; genus Dolomedes; species Dolomedes plantarius. Next base: position 38,035,097 of record OU015493.1, on the reverse strand, counting down.
TATTTAAAGTTAAGGAATCAAATATTAGTGCTTGCCGTGATCCCATATTTTAATATACTCTCATGCTACTTCCCATTATCAGAAAAATTGCTCATTTTTTCTAATAATCTTCAGTAATAATCAAGCAATTAAAAATTGGATCGCCGCTAGTTGGAACAAGTTGAGTAGAGGCTTACAGAGTTTTAACAATGCAAATCTATTTAAAGGCAGACATTACAACGATGCGTTATTTATTAATTATAGCCTATAATATTAATTATTAAGTGTGCTTTACTTACATCACAGTAGCAGCAGGTTGTTCTTCAACTATTTTATTTTATTCGATAAAAAAAACCCAATAATATGAACAGCACATCTCATGTGCGCCCTCTTACAGTGAGCCAAAAAGATTTATCCCAGTTGTTCAAAGAGTGAAGTACATGTTCAATGATGAGTGCAAAACGTAAAACTTTTACAGTTGAGGTAAATCATATAATTTCCCGATTAGAAAACGGGGAAAATAACGGAGCATTAGCCAAGGAATTAATGGTGAATCATGCAAGAATTTTAAATATTTTTAAGAACAGAGAAAAATTAAAAGAAGAATTTGAGAAAGAGCAGACTAAAATAAGAAACTTCGAAAAAGTCCACATGGTTACATAGAAGAAGCCCTTTTGCAATGGTTTAAGATTCAAAAGATTGCCAACATTCCCCTAAGTGTACTGATTTTGCTTTCGAAAGCAAATGAATTTGTGAAGCTCTTTAAAAAAATATGTTTTCGTTTATTCAATTTCGTGGATACAGAAATTTCGGGGGAAGCATTCCATTGTGTTAGGGAGAATTAATTGTAGATCGAAAGCCGTTGCACGAGTTTCTGATAACTGGCTTACAACCGTTTGGACTACATTAAGCGAAGGTTATGAAGGCCATGAAATCTTCAACGCTGATGAAACTAGCCTATTTTATAGGTTAACCCCGGATAGGACGTTGCGTTTCAAACACGAAAACTGCAGTGGTGGTATGCTTTCAGAAGAAAGGATAACAGTTATGGATGCTGCAAATTTAACAGGAACTGAAAAATTGAATCTTTCAGAGATCGGAAAATACAAAAAATAAACACTGAGATCATTTAAAAATATAAAATCTTTGCCAGTTGATAATCATTGGAATTCTAAAGCTTGGATGACAGGAGAAATCTTTGAAAATTGATTGCGGAAGTGGGACCAAGAACATATTAAACAAAAAAAAAATAATTATTTATAGAGTTTCTATGCTCACTTCTACCCAGACTTGGGTGTATATAATTTGAAGTGGCACTCTATTTGAATTTCAAGCAAACACAGTTTATACATGAAACAATGTTTATTGAATTCGTTGCACATATAATTGGCTTTTACAGCAATAAGCATACGTACACTTGTACGGAATATAAATACAGCTTTCAAGAACAATATATTTTCTATACTCACGAACAGTAAGTCAAACCAGCAGTACTGCCACGTAAACTTCTGGCCCGCTAAGCACTAGCGCAGGATAACACCTTTTCAACCTTAACAACCTCCCCTTTCTTTTATTAATGACGCTGCATGGTATTTATACTAAGCGCGTATGCCAAAATTAGCATATCTGAAGCAGCTTCTTTAATTCCTTCACTCAAAAGTTCGATTCTTGGGAATCGAATCTTGTGTATACCTTACATATTATTGTGGACAATTGCCCAGTCCACTCTGCGGTTCAAGGTCTTCATGCCATTAAAACTTTTCTTCCTCCCAGCACAACCTCCGTATTACAGCCTATGGACTAAGGTGTCATTAAGTCCTTAAAAAGTTCATTTCAGGAAGAACTTGATTCTACAGATCACCGACGATATTGAAAATAAGAATGATCCGAAGATTTTAGTACTGGACGCTATCATCATGCTAGAAAAGGCGCAGAATAATGTTAAACTTTAACGATTTCGAATTGTTTCCAGCATGTTGGCTTTCTTAGGGTTGAAAATCCTCCCATTTTTCAAACTCAAAACGCTAGAGGTGAAACTCCTAAAGACTGGTCTCGAGATTTGCCAATTGAACAAGATTCACTTCAGGAATATGAAGACACAGATTTGACTCTTGCAACTCATGGGATTGTAACGGATGAAGATATTGCTGCAGGCGTAAATGGAGAGATTTCTGGCAGAGATGATGTTATTGACGACATTGCCAGTTCAGAAGATCTTTTCAACGAGTTTTCTTGCCCGAGTTTAAAAGAAAGGTTTTCAGCTATCAGTACTGTTAATTAATTTTTAGCTTGCACTCACGATTTTATGAAGGATCCGATAAAAAAAATCTGTCAAAGAACTTGTGACGATAACCGAAAATTCTTTTTTATTTACAAGAAAAAAACTAAAGAAATATTACTATTTTTTAGAAAACCAATTAACATGCAAAAACAAAATATTGCACTATGTATGTAATTTCATAATAGCTAGATAATTTTATTCATTTTTCCTTTTAATGTTTTTATAACTATGTATTTGAAAAAGTTTAAAAATACATACTTATATGAAAATAAACAGTGTGTTTTTCCTTGATTGAACTTGAACATTTTTACCATTTTTTGAACGTCATGTTTCAGGTGTAAATAAAAATTATGTGACAAGGAATTTGGCATTTCCAACAGTTTTAATTTATCTGTCGGATATAAAAACTATTTATTATAAGAACCAGTTTTTAAAATCCCCCGGATGTTCTTATAAACGATTTGCATAATATGAGGACTTTTTATGTTATTGTAGGGTTTTTATTTTTTCATCCAACCAGTTTTCGGGAAGTTCGTTTTCCATTTGACGATTCAAGATTGAATATTTTTATAAAATCTTTGCCAGTATCTGGCAACCCATGTACGCGGATCAAGAAAGAAAAAAGTCAGTGAAAGCTCCTTGAGTAGTTTGACGTATCCCAAAGACGAATTACTTAAGGAGTGAAAACTGTGAATCGAAAGTTTTTTTGCCCGCAGAAGATAGTGGTAAAACTCGATTTAACAAAATTGACATGCAGCAAGAAAAAAAATCAAACTTTGCTTATACCAGTGAATTCAGCGAGAAAGCAAGATTTGAACTGACAGTTTAGAAACACACTTAAAAAAATAATTATCGTTAAAAACGGACGTTGGATTCGACAGTTTCTTAGGCCATTTTTTGAGAGTTAATTTTCAGTAAAGAATCTCAAATAGATTCAGTTTGTTAATATGGTATTTTGTCAAAGATTTCATAGGTTGCATCTCTCTTTTTTTATTTTCTTTGCTACTAGTTCTATGCTCTTTTCTGTTTCTCAGTTGGAAAATTTCACTCATTCTCTTCTGATCTAGAATGGAAAAATTACACCATTTCTTGCATTGTGTGGATGGTTTATTGCTCACCTGGTGATGAAGGAAGACCCATATTGGCTTTGAAAATTCACGAACAAAGTTTCTATCTGCCATTTTCTTGTAAATGTAATTGTTTTCTATTCAATAGCATCTTTATTTTCATTCCCCTTTAAAATAATGTTGATTCTCCTATATGCTAGAACTCTATTTCTTGTTAGAAAGTCCTGAGCTAAGTAGTTTGTTTATATAGTAGGAAGAAAATCTTGATGAGTATTATAGTGCCTAAATATTTTAGGACTAACTAATGTAAAAATATTTTTTTCTAGTGGAGGCACTTGTCGTGCAGACATTCGCCTATAATTCACCGCAATTTGCTGGCCATTTTATTATGTGGACACCATATAGGTGAACCAGCATTACCCCCTATGAAGGATCGACAGAAATGGAGGTATTTTAGTGGTGTGACGCCGGGATTTGATCCGAGCACCCTCATCACCGAAATCCAACTCGCCGTACCACAGGGCCACCACAAGCCCAGTGTGTAAACATTGAATGTTGAACAAAAAAGGGGGTTTGACTATTTCTAAAATCGCTGACCAAATATCTTCTGTTAGTTACAGCAGCTTCAACATATGAATGCAAATTGATTTTTCTCAAAAGGAGGTGTAAACGTACATCCTGGGAGCACTAAACCATCAATTTTTCATCAGTACTCTAGAAAAGTTATAAATAAGTCACTGAATGGTAGAAATACTTCAGTAATATTGTCAAATATTGGATTTCCTATTGGAATTGAATACTTTGTTCCCCATTGAAAGAGGAGTGAACATGTTTACAGATAATAAAACTACAATAACTTTACTTCGTTGTTAAAACTGTATATTACATGTTCATAGAATATTATGATTTGTCAACTATATGGCTCACAAATTAAATATTTGACGAAAATATTTATCTCAACTCATTCGAAAAGTCAATATTAAAGATGATGATGTTTGGTCTCAAAGACTGGGATATTCCAGCTGTTTAATCGGAAGACACAACAGAAACTAATGGACATAACCTGGAAATTTCAATATTATTAAGTAAATATTTTAGTCCATTTTTGTAGTCTTTAAAATTAAGACAAACACATTTGTATTTAATTTTATATCATTTGATATTTTAAGTATTAAAACCGTCTATTAGAAACTTACATATTAGAATGAATGATATACGATAACTAAAAACTGAATGTTGAGCATAATTATATAGGTATATTAAATATAGGTATACTCTAACAAAAGCAAGAATTTTTTATACATCAGACATTTTTATTTTTTCACCACAACTTTGTAATCACGCGTACAGTAGGAACTAATGTATGTGTAGACAATATTAAATTTTTAAAAGAAATATCCCTCTAAATATATTTTAGTTTATGACATCACCTAAAAACTGGCATATTTAGCTGCATTTTTAAATTTATAATGTTTAGTGTTTTAATCATACTCATGCAATACACATGAAATTCCAGTTGAAAATTAGATTTCAAACACAGCTTCAAATAAAACTTTGAAATCCGTATATGATATTGACATTTCTATCATACAAAAAAATTTTTTTAAATTTTGATTTCAACTATTTTGTGTTCCGACGTGCGTTTTTAAAATGAAATTTCCCTCTTTATCACTCTTCATGAATTATTCTCACAACAGTGTCACATTTTAATCCATTAGACCATTGATTTTGTAAGCTTACATAAAGCAGTAACAGTGCCCATAATACCACTTAGTACGATTACTCGTGTTCCTGCAAACGCCTACAGCCACGTTTCTTATACCAGATCAAACTAATCGAACTAAATGGCGACATTTCGTTTAATGCACCTAGGGATTCTCGATATCCCTATTTGGAGCAATCTGCCGGGAAAATCGTTAGAATCATTTATGCATTCGGAGCATATTGTTTCCAAATCCCTCCAGTCATATTGAAGTTACTTTGTAAACTGAGTAGATGTTCTCCTGTCTGGTACATGGGAGGCAAGGAAGCAGAATAGGAAATTACCATACCTTTAACTCAATAGCTGTCTGGTAACTAATAGTGAAATGAACTATATTTCACCATATATAAATATAAATTACTGTGAACTGATTTACTCAATGCATTAACACACTTCTAGGGTATAACGTGCACCATTGCAAGTTTTTAAACTGAGAAATTTATTCATATCCTCTCTTACAAATGTACGAGGTTTAAACAAGTGCATTTGACTGAGTGAAAAAAATCAAAATGTAGACGTATTCATTAAGTTAGGAGAAATCGACACACATATATATTTAATCACGAACCAATAAGCCCACTATCGTGGGAGACTCTACACGATTGTAAACTCGATTAATCAGAACTGCATATTCGTTAAACATTTTAATTACGAAGTGTTTAAAACTGAAACTAAGTGAATAAGCAACTGTCCCCAAGTTTTTCCTTGAGCAGTAGAAGCCGGACGATGGCCGAATGGCTAGGGCGCTGGCTTTCGGTACCAGGGTCTGTGGGTTCGAATCCCACTGTTGGCATGGACGTTTGTAGCCGTTCGGAATTGGCTTTAAGCTACGGCCACACGAGCGATTTTTCACGCAGAAACGCAGCTTGAAAACAAGCTGCAAAATATAGCTAAGCTGCTGTAACGTAAGTGCCGGTGCACACTTGCGGCAAAAGTACTCTGGACGCTGCGTTATTTTCACTCCGATAAGAAGAAATGCAGAGAAACTGCTGTTGGGATTCACACGTGCCGCCGGCGGCAGATGGACGCCGGCGCCACTCCCAGGTCGCCGCAAGTTCCTGTGGAACGCGCGGCACATTCCTGTAACGCGATAGCTGGTAGTACTCATTTGTCTGCTGGGCAGTGCACATCTGCCGCGCGTTTTATCTCCTATCGAGCTCGTGAAGTCTCTTTTCACGATGTCTGATGAGAATGTGGATGTCGAACTTTTCATCGACGAAGTAAAATCTCGCCCGATAATTTGGGATGTTAGTCATGAGGACTATAAAGACCGAATACAGAAACAGTCTGCTTGGGAAAATATTTGTGAAACCATTATTGAGAACTTAGCCAAAAAACGGAGAATGAAAAAAATACAACCAGTAAGTATAATTTTTTACAACTTTTATTAAAATAAGTACATTAGATAAAAAAAAAACTTTTAGACGGTCAAGTATTTAAGTTTATTTTAAGTGGGTCGTCCGAAAATAATTAAAAAAACTTTTCACCATCTTCCCTGAGATCCACCAAGCATACATTAAACGCTCCCTTCAAGTACCTCTCGCCAGGGCCCGGTTTAGAAAATTCTGGACTATAGGCACAACTCGGGATGGGGGCCCCCTAACACTGATATGGGCGTAAAATTTCCAAAATTGACACACAAAAGAAATAATCATAAATCATTATGAAAGTACCATTTTACTAAGAATAGGCTATTTTAAGCGTAGAAGCCTAGAACATTATCAAATAACAAAAAGTAATAGAACATATTAACTTCATCATTAAAACACCAATACAATGCAATCAGAAAAACTTATTAATTCCTTATATACACTATAACATACATATGATGAACTATACATATAACTATACATATAATGAACCAATCAATCAAATTTGAAAGGATGTATAAAAAAAATTGCTATTAAAAAAGGTAAAATAAAAAAAAATTTGAATTGGGAATTTTTTCTTTCTTTTCTTTTAAAATAAAAATTTTGGGGCTCGGCCTACCTGGCCTAATGGAAAATTAGGGCCTGTCTCTCGCTGTTGTATGGATGGATCCAGTGCTTCTTTTTTCTAAAAGAAGCACTGGATCCATCCATACAACAGCGAGAGACAGGCCCTAATTTTCCAAAAAGAAGCACTGGATCCATCCATACAACAGCGAGAGACAGGCCCTAATTTTCCAAAAAGAAGCACTGTATCCATCCATACAACAGCGAGAGACAGGCCCTAATTTTCCATTAGGCCAGGTAGGCCGAGCCCCAAAATTTTTATTTTAAAAGAAAAGAAAGAAAAAATTCCCAATTCAAATTTTTTTTTATTTTACCTTTTTTAATAGCAATTTTTTTATACATCCTTTCAAATTTGATTGATTGGTTCATTATATGTATAGTTCATCATATGCATGTTATAGTGTATATAAGGATTTAATAAGTTTTTCCGATTGCATTGTATTGGTGTTTTAATGATGAAGTTAATATGTTGTATTCCTTTTTGTTATTTGATAATGTTCTAGGCTTCTACGCTTCAAATAGCCTATTCTTAGTAAAATGATACTTTCATAATGATTTATGATTATTTCTTTTGTGTGTCAATTTTGGAAATTTTACGCCCATATCAGTGTTAGGGGGCCCCCATCCCGAGTTGTGCCTATAGTCCAGAATTTTCTAAACCGGGCCCTGGTGAGAGGTACTTGAAGGGAGCGTTTAATGTATGCTTGGTGGGTCTCAGGGAAGATGGTGAAAAGTTTTTTAATTATTTTCGGACGACCCACTTAAAATAAACTTAAATACTTGACCGTCTAAAAGGGTTTTTTTATCTAATGTACTTATTTTAATAAAAGTTGTAAAAAATTATACTTCCTGGTTGTATTTTTTTCATTCTCCGTTTTTTGGCTAAGTTCTCAATAATGGTTTCACAAATATTTTCCCAAGCAGACTGTTTCTGTATTCGGTCTTTATAGTCCTCATGACTAACATTCCAAATTATCGGGCGAGATTTTACTTCGTCGATGAAAAGTTCGACATCCACATTCTAATCAGACATCGTGTAAAGAGACTTCACGAGCTCGATAGGAGATAAAACGCGCGGCAGATGTGCACTGCCCAGCAGACAAATGAGTACTACCAGCCAGCGCGTTACAGCAATGTGCCGCGCGTTCCACAGGAACTTGCGGCGACCTGGGAGTGGCGCCGGCGGCACGTGTGAATCCCAACAGCAGTTTCTCTGCATTTCTTCTTATCGGAGTGAAAATAACGCAGCGTCCAGAGTACTTTTGCCGCAAGTGTGCACCGGCACTAAGCGTGGCCCACGCAGCTTTTTTTCACGCTGGCGGGGGACTATCTGTCGCGTTCTCAATGTAGCCTGCTCGAGGATAGAACCAGACCTATTTTTCAAGCTGGGTTTCAAGCGTAGGCTACGGCCACACGAGCGTTTTTTCATTCTGCGCGATAACACCTCGCTGATAGTATTGAAGACGTGTTTACATGAAGATAGGAAGATAACTTTTTCTGTTGATGGTATATTCTTGTGTTCTCGTAATTTTTGATTTTTTAAATTTTTGATATTTAAAATATAATGGAATACTACTTGGAGAGTGAAGTTATGATTATTGAAATAGAAAAATATCCATGTCTTTACGATACACGGAATAAGGATTTCAAAAACCGGGAACTCAAAAGAGATACTTGGAAGACTGTAAAAAAGAATGTTATTGGGGGAAAATGGGACCAGGTGGGCGAAAACAGAAGAATTTTGATAAGTAGTAATACAAATTAATTTTTATTTTTTTAAGTTACAAGTTATAACCTAAGTTGTAAGTAGGTGATAGTTATAACTAGACCGCGGATTATATACAATTGCATCCAATATTTACTGATTTTCATTGTCTTTCTATTAAAATTGTTATAAATAAAAACTGCATTCGACCCAGAAAAAATATCTTCTGTAATAGCTATATCCCCGTTTTACACATCTGAACAGCAACAGATACATTTTAAATATGTTCTTTTGTTCAGGTAAGTAATATTCAGATCAAAAATATTAATGCCAATTTCTATTTTAAGTGCATATTTATATTTTTAAGTACATATCTATAAGTACATATTATATTAAGTACATATTATATTAAGTACATATTTTTTAAGTACATATTATTTTAAGTACATATTATATTAAGTACGTATTATTTTAAGTACATATTATATTAAGTAGAGGAGAAGGTGGGATTATGGATCTTGTATTTATTATGGACCCCTTTAATATCTGCTCTATGCGCAGGTGCAGCCGATAATTATAGCTGTGATCTAGACCCCCTAGGTGGCTGCAATGGATAGTCAAGGTCATTGACCCCAGTTTACTCGCGAATGACGTCCTGTGGCCAATTGTTTGTTTTTCGAATTTTCAAACTTTTTCTGAGGAAGGTAAAAGTGAACATTTTACATACCTACTTCTATGTTTTGTAAAAACTGATTCCTGTGCCTTATTCTACACGACATGAAGTTCCTTTTGAGCTAGTTCGAAATTAAATTCGATGTAACACATAATGTGAAAAACGAGTTTGTTTCCAAGATGACGGTGTTGGAAATATGGACCCCATGGGTGCTGGTATTATGGACCCGGGTCCATTTACCAACAGCCGGTTTCGATGATGTAATAATAATGTTTCCGGTAGAAAATGCGATTCTACGGTTGATTTCATTGTGATACATTTTATTTTCATGTTTTGTAATACGTTTCGGTTATTCTTTAAGCTAAGAATGCAAGTTGAGAAGAAATCTCCCGCTGGCAAGGACGCTGTAGTGCGCAGAAGTTGGGATAGGGTGAAGATGGTTGATGCCAGGGCCCGATTATGAACGCTGGGGGCCCCTGGGCAGATGCTATTTGGGGGCCCCCATTACGGACATTTATAAAAATACATACTATTAGAAGTACTAGATGCATACACCAAGGGGGTTTTAGGGCCCCCTAGCATCAGGGGGCCCTGGGCAAAGTTCAGATTTGCCCATGCGATAAAAAGGCCCTGGTTGATGCTATCTAGAAACTAAGATGCGGAGAAATGGGACTAAAGGAGGCTGCCAGAATGTTTGGTGTATCAAGAATAACTTTGAGATTATTGGCTTCACAAGTGGATAAGCCAGCAGCAGATTTGGTTATACAAAAACTAGGGTTTGGTTCTGGTTTGGAGCGCTACGGTCAACTTTTGTTATACAAGGGCTAACTATACCGGGACTTACAGTTTAAAGCCAATTCCGAACGGCTACAAACATCTATGCCATCAGTGGGACTCGAACCCACAGGATCTGAACCAAATGCCAGTGCCCAGCCATTCGGCCATCTCCTGGTACAAAAACTAGAGAAGAAGCCTATTTTACCAGATTATACACTGAAAAAGAGTTAGTGGCCTATTTGCTAGAGATGGAGTCAGCATTTCCCGGTCTCACTCGACAAGATGTGAGGAAATTGGCTGAACGCAATAATATATCCACCACTTTCATAAAAGAAAGCAGCAGGGAGAGACTGGCTAAGCCGATTCCTCACTCGTGAGACAAATTTCGATCAGAAAACCTACAGGGACGTCATATGCACGTACAGAAAGATTGACACGTGAGCAGGTGGCTGGGTTATTTCTATTTGCCGGAAGGCTTGTGTTTTGGGAATCATTTCTAGAATCTTCAATGTAGATGAGACTGGTTTAAGTGTGGTTCAGTCAAAAGTTTCCCAAGTCATCGGGTTGCAGAGAAAACGTCAGGTGGGAGCTCTGACTACAGCTGAACGTGGTTCTCTGGTAACTGTGGTTTGCTGCATGAGTCCTGAGGGAACATATTTTCCACCAATGATGATATTTCCTCGTAAAAACTTAACGGATCAGCGTATGAATGGAGCCCCATCCGGAGCAATTGGAAGAGCTCATCCCTCTGGGTGGATATAAGCCCATATGTTTACAGAGATGGCCCAGACCAGCAAGAAGCATCGTGCATCTTCTGTGAAGGTGCATTCAAAGATGACACATGAGGAGAACTTTGGATTCGTTGTGTGATGAGCCTACAATGAACTCATTCGGTGTGGACCGGAGCCGAAGCTGAGTTTTATATTTGCGACTTTTGTCGCCAAAATTAAAGTTTTTTTATATAGATAATATTTGATCCAATTGTTTAATAATATATTTTCTTTCTTTCACTTTTTTATTTGAAAACATTTCTCTTTTTTGTTTCCAACTGTTTAATAAATAGATAAAGGATTTGTTTTGGTACAAAAGGTGGGGGGTCCATATTACCCACCACTTTGGGTCACCTGCAAGTTTTGACATTTTTCACTTATGGGATTGTATACATCTTAAAATTTGATTTAACGGCAAATCCATTTAAGTATATTTAGATGATGAGTTATGGAAGAGGTTAGAGCCCCAAAATATGAAAATCAGCCTTTGGTATGACCATAGTGAGCCAAAAACAAAAGGGGGTCCATAATCCCACCTTCTCCTCTACATATTTATTAAGTCGCAAGTTCAATTAATAAAACACATAACGTGTTAACGGTATTTTCATTTAGTGAAAATGGATTCATGTGGTACTGCAAAGCACAAAGGACTGAGCTCGCGTAAAGAACACGCACGTGTGGCCGGCTTGTGTAGATTTTCAAGCTGCGTGAAAAAAAGGCAGCGGGAAAAAACGCTCATGTGGCCGTAGCCTTAAGCAGTAGCTCCCGATTTAATTATCCCTCATGTAGCAAAATATGACCGTAGCGCTCTAAACCAAACCAAACCAAACCTGGGGCAGTAGCGGTTCAAGAGTTAGTTGGTACATGTGGTTCCAAACATGTTCAATGAAATTTTTACGTAATATGGTGTAAGCTGATTATAAACTTTAATAACAAATGTTACAGAATCATCATTTTTATTTGAAGAAATATGGGCCTACGAATTTTAGATTTCTGCAGAAGAGATTTGGTGCTCTTTTTTAAAGACAGTCTTGTTACGATGTCAGATACTTACAGTGTCGCAATCAGACTTCCTGAGTTATAAAGCAAATGGGGCTTCTTCTACTTTATGCCCGCCTCAGATAAACGCGATAGTTGGGCAAAATATGACCGTAGACGGGCAAAATATCCCGCTTTAGAAATTCTGCAAATAACTAAAGCGGGAGATTTCGTCTTGGAGGTTTATCTGCGAAATCTCATACGAGCGAATCCATCTACTTTATGGAATAAATTTTTCGACAACCAATTGTTCAATTTCACCTCACAATATACCAGATCATATAATACTGATATTACAATATATACTAAACTGCACACTTTAGGATATGCAAGCATATTTAAATTCTTTAAATGAACTAATTATCAGCCACAAATTTCTGTACTGCATATTTGTTGCTTTGAACAGATATGGAATCAGATCTTGTTAATCGGTTGAATCAGTGGTACATATTGTCCAACATATCACTTTATTTTTAAAACTCAAACACCCTTTTACTAACACTGGTGGCTCATCTTGGCCTGTGGATTTCTCAAATAGTTATCTCCGATATTATTCTGTGGATATCCTTAATACAGTTTCAAGAACGTCATTTGAATTAATTCGGCGATTGTAATTATTTTCTCATACCTTCATAAGTATACTTTACCTTCACAACCTTCATAAGTATACTTTATCCTTTTTCTCTGATATCAAGCTCTGTCTGGTTCTTTGTTTATTAAATCTTGTTCATTCCAACCCTATCGTTCGTAAATTTGATTATTTATAAAGCAAAATACTTTGAGATTGTTTTTTTTAATGTTGATTATTTGTGTACACTGCTACTGTTTCCCTGGCTCAGTTTGGTACAACACTATTATCATTGTAATATTTACTTTACATCAGCAAAAGAATACATGATTCAACCAAAATCCCTGCCCATCATCAAAATGAATAGTTTTAGTGTGTCCTATTTTCCTGTGATAATTTGTTTATTCAAACAAAACATGTCTTGCAGCTAATAGTTGTTGCCCCTTCATATGCACGTTTGGAACTGAGAACACGTGTATACTCTATCTACACTAATACACTAAATCTTAAATCTTTCCTTTTTCGGTATTGACCGAAATTATAGAGATAGCCAATCTATCTTCACAAAAAGTCGCAAATTTAAAAACATTATAATGTACAAAGACTATGATATTATACTTGAGTGGTCAACGAATAAAATAGTAATTGATTCTTTGAATTGTTGGAATTTTATGCTTACACACCTTTTACCTGTAGTTTTCTCTAGTAGATGAAATTGTGACACATTGTACGAGGTGCACATTGTACGAGGAACACCATCTGTTATCAAGTACGAGGTGCTACCCAAAAGTTTCCGAAATGTATCGATAAACAAAGTTGTAGAATGCCTTGATATTATTCACCACCGTCATCTTCAAAGTAGTCCCCTTGGGATTGTAAACGCCGATCCCGGAGCTTCTGCCACTAAAACAATGCCTGCTGGAAGTCCTGTTTCATTAATATGATTAGCACCACCTGCAATTTTTCTTGAATCTCCTCTATCGTGTCAAATTTGCGTCCCTTCAACTTGATTTTTATCTTTGGAAAGAGGAAAGAGTTGCAATAATCTAAGTTGAAAGAGCAAGGTGGATGAGGAACAACGGATAGTGTAGAATTTCCCCGTGATGTACTGCGGTGTCTAAGGGAGGACATGAGGTGGGAAACGTCCCCAGATGTGGCATTGACTGGGTTCTCCACGATGATAATGCGAGGCCTCATAACGCTTTAGTCTTACAGCAGTTTTCGACAAAAAAACAACATGACCGTTTTTCTTCATCCACCTTACTCTTTCAACATAGATCCTTGCGCCTTTTTCGTCTTCACAAAGATGAAAATCAAGTTGAAGGGACGCAAATTTGACATGATAGAGGAGATTCAAGAAAAATCGCAGATGGTGCTGAACACATTAATGAAATAAGACTTCTAGCAGGCATTACTTTCGTGGCAGAAGCTCTGGGATCGGTGTTTATAATCCTAAGGGGACTACTCCGAAGGTGAGGGTGGTGAATAATATCGAGGCATTCTACAACTTTGTTTATCGATACATTTCGGAAACTTTTGTGTAGCACCTCGTATTTGATGACAGATGGTGTTCCTCTAATACTTGAGGAGTGGGCATTTGCAAAGTCCTGTAGCACTGTTTTAATCGCTTTATTGAACAGCGAAACAAATAACTTATCACTGAGTACCCTTTAGGTAATGAGCAATTTTTTAGTTTCAAACTAATATTTATTCTACTAAAAAGGGAATTTTTTTTTCTTAACTTTACATTATTTTTCATGTTATAGATAGGAGTATATGCTAGGATCTTTGAAGTTTTAAACATCATTAGATGGAGAGTTGAATGATACAATATTGCATTCGTCCTGTAACTACTAATTTATAACTTTATGTTATTCACATAATATTATTTCACATATAGGTTTTTTTATAAAACTAGACCTATAGAGAAATTAAGATATTAACCTGATGTTTATGATTTAAATAAACAGTGAAATGTATAAAAGTTTCAGAATGTACCATTACATCTTGTGGTAATTTCCTATTAACTAGAAAGAAGTCAGATGCTTTATGAGCGGGAAATCTCCCATGTAAGTTTTACATACAATTTTTCTTTCTTTTCGTTACAGAAACACTTCGAAATTTTTGATACAGTTATTCGTTACCTCAAATGTCAAAAAATTTTTAGCTAACTAAATGAAGAGAACACTTTTGAGGCATTTTCAGAAATGCCACTTAAGTTTAAAAAAGAAAATTCAGGTGACAGATTACCTAACTAAGAGATTAGAACAAAAATGTCTTACAATATTTTTGTTATAAGAAAGTTAATTTTAATCCTTAGATCTCTGTCGAATGGTTTGTTATACAATGGTTTTATGGCGTGATGCATTATACAATAATGAAGTAGAAAATTAAAGGAGACATAACTTTGACATAACTTTTATCTACGTGTTTTGAACACTTTTAAACAGTTTATGGATTATTAAACCTTATTTTCATTACTTTTTGTTAAGATATCGAGACTAAAAGGAAAATAATGAAACAAATTGGCCATTATTTTGATAGTTTTAAGGCACCGATTACTGATATAATAATCATTATTTCTAACATTTAAGAACAAATGACCTTCGGTACGTCATTTAATTAACGAAGTTTAAGTCATTATTCACATTTTATCATATAAAATATATATTTTAAAATAATACTTCAATTTCCTTAAAATTTTATTTTTAGCATTTTTAATTTACAGATAGTTTACATGGATCTGTTATAGATTAACTATAGAGCATAGCTGAATTTTATTATGTTTTCAAACACTTTTAAAAATTTATAACATATTACAATAAATAAATTTTGTTTGAGGTAAAACAAAATTTAATCTTTGAAGAGGGTAATTCTTTGAAGAGGGTAATCTTTGAAAAGGGTACTATTTCAATTTTAAGTATCCGATATTTAGTTTACAAGGACTATATGCGTATATTATTGGACACTAGCTGTACATGGGTTATTAATCTTAAAACTTATGTTTCATTGCTCCCTTCCTTCATTCTCTCTAAGTCACTTTCTGTAACATCCAAGCTAGAAAATCGAGTTTTAATCGGAATCGATTGCTACAATCTCATTAGTAAACCTAAATATAAAAAAGGGGCGTTAACATACTAAAAGTGGAGCTTATAACTTCCTCTGAAGGTTTTCTGTTTCAAACCCTTCAAAAAGTTTTATCTTTAAGTTGTGGATTAAGAAGTTAAAGTGGAAAATTTACATAGGTGTGAACTGAACATTGCGCTATTTTGGAAAAGAAGTGTTGTGGTAATTAACTACAGTTGGCAGTCCCGAAACAAAGGAAGGGCGAAGTGATTTTGCCACGTAAATCCATTTAGTATATTAAGTGTAGCAGTGACTTGATCTCATGGTAGAAACATTTATTTGCCTAGTGTTTGAGACCCCTCAAAGTGTTTGTTAATTGTTTGGTTAAAATTTGGTTTGTTACTTCTCAGCATGGCAAAAGTAGATTCAAAGTCACAACTGCTAGTAGTGTAAAGTCGAATCTCACATCATTTGCAAACAACTCAAATTTTTTAATTATGTATAAATAACACATGTTCATACCTTTTACTCTAACAAAATGCATTAGTTAATCTTTGAAGAGGGTAATTCTTTGAATGGGGTAATCTTTGAACTGGGTAAAATTTTAATTTTAAATATCAGATTTTTAGTTTACAAGGATTGTAGGTAAAAGTGCATTTGAAAAGGTTTCAGTGCATGTGAAAACATTTATTTCAATCAACAAATTAAAATGTGATAACGACATTCCCATAAGCCTATAATGCACACTTTCTGAGTAAAAAACGAACTTCTTATGCATACATCGAAAACAAAGCATTATTCCCATAAATTTCCATTATTTTTATGAGTTTTTCTCTAGGAGCACTTAAATCCCTTCAAATCGCTTTGGAAAAATTGCATTAGATTTCTTCTCACACCCGCACCATTGTAATCATAGAAGTAGCAAAGAAGCTTTCAAATTTTTATTTCTCAAAGAGGGACAAACTGAAAAACTCGCGCTATTAATCAAAATGTCAAAATTATTCTGGTCACGGACAAATCCCGAAATATATGTTGCAAAGACATTCGTGGACAGGAAAGAGAAAATGTGTTTTTTTGTAATATGAAGGGTAGCATTTTTAACGAGCAAAGGTCAAAAACGTGTATTTCCGTAAACATACGCCGAAATCTCCTCTTAATATGGAATTAATTGGAATTTCAGAATAGTTTTTGATTCAAAGTAGTTGCTTTTTAAAATTGAAAAGACAACGCATTATATCAGGTTTTAAAATAAATTGGGGGCGTGTGGCAGCCCAGTGGTACAGCGCGCTGGTTTTCGGTGCTGAGGGTGCTCAGATCGAGTCCCAGCGTTGCGCCACGAAAAATGCCTCCGTTCGTGTCGTCCCTTCATAGGGGGTAATGCTGTCCGCCTATATGGTGCCCCCACAATAAAATGGACAGTAAAACTGCGGCGTAGTAAGGGCCAATGTTTCAATACAAGTGCCTCCGCATTGGATAAAAAAAAAAAAAAATAAAAAATAAATTGGATTTTTATTTAAGATCGTGAAATTTTCTTTTCAGAGTATATACTAATAACCATAAAAACGTGTCAAGACAAAAATTAAATTCCGATTTTAACTATATTTTCCCCTCTGCCTATTAATTACGTCATTTATTTAATGTTTCACCTACTTATTCAAGCTCAATCATGTTCTCGTGAGAAATACCGTCTCTGTACTTTAAATTGAAAGCATTAGCATTTTGTTTTCACTTTTGCATTTCGCTTTTAGTGCTTATCGTTTCACCCAAGAATTTGGTATCAAAACTTTTCTGTATAATCAAAGTCTGTCTCAAAGTAAATGGGTAATCAGGTCCTGTGAATAAACAAGGCTTATGGGGTTCCTGTTTGCGTGACAAAATGCACATACAGAGCCAACGAGGCAGAGATAAAAATATGCATGACCAGCGTACAGGTAGCATTTGACCGAGGTTTGGAATTCCTTACCCTCCAGAATATTTATCGGTTATGTCTTGACGAGGAGCCCTATCCGAGAGCGAAACCTTAGTCCAAGGCTACCTGTACGCTGAAAATGTATATTTTTGGATTTACGTGTTTTAGGTTGACTAATGTAGGTTTGCCAGATGCTATAACAAAAAAATCTAGTTATAATTATTCTTTCACTAAGCTCCGAAGAGCATTAGGTATATATGAAATGCTTTTGTAATATTTGTAATATTCTGAAATGATTTTGTAATATTTGCTTTAGTAATATCGTAAGATAAGTGGCGAGAAAAGTGACACAAGAAAACTGACACAAGAAAACTGACGCAAGTTAAAAAAAATGGTAATTTTGAAGTTATGTCATTTAAAAATATTTATGAAGTGCCCTATCGTGCACCAAAAGCGACACATCTCTATCTCTTAATTTGTCCACCTGGGGACAGTTGTATCAGTTTTATTGCAATGCTAGTTCTAGCTATATAGTATTATTTAAGTTCATTTTTCTGAAATGCTGCATTTTTGAGTTGTGTCACTTTTCTTGCCGGGTTGCGATATGCTTTTGTAATATATACAAAATAGTATATTTGTAATATATTTTGTAATATAATACAAATGAATGCCAGATTATAGTTTCCTCCAGCACACTTTTTCATGATTTATAACTGCTGTATATCATTGTTAAATTAAAAGACTAAATGTCTATATTTAGTACACCTAGGTTCATGTGTGTTCTTTGGGCTTAGTGAGTGCGCACTTACGTAACTGTACGTAAAATGAGTTAAAACGTATTAGGGATAACAGGGTACGTCATTACAGTATTTCATAAATATCTTCTTCGTAAATGTTTACAGTCTTTTATGAATCTCGCATTTATATTAATGTGACATTCAATACATTTGCTACGAAAAAAGTCGAGCGATTTCTTATGCCACTTCCTTTATCTAATTTTGGCTGTAAAAATGTAGAAATCACTTGTCACCTATAAGTAATGACCTATAAGCTCAGTACCTTTTTCATCCACAACCTATAAGCTCAGTACTATCCTACATACTCAGTAAATCACCTATAAGTTCAGTACTTTTTCCAGCCATCTCTGTATCATTTTAAATGTGCTGATATCAAAAACTAATAGAATCATCATAGAATAGCCCTTTGAGGGAGGAGAAATAGTTTTTATTTGTGCAAGCATGCAATCTGAAGATTTTATCCTTTAATTTCTATTTTTTGTTTCTATTTTTTGTTTGTCTCACTTTATTATGAAACGGTATGTTCTTTATATACCCCTTATGCCCGATATACATTGATGATTGTCTCTTTGAATACCTCGTATATTAAGGTATCCGACTACGTTCGGAGCCCTTTTTTTGAAAAACTGTACTTGCGAAAATTTTTACGAAAAACAGGTAAGTAACCAACGTGGGGAGAACACGAGAACCATAATAAATTATAAATATGTTAGAAGTAAGGATTAAACATAGCCTGAATTAAAGTTGATATGCAATATGTCGAACTCTCTCTGAAAAATCGTATAATTTTCCAATAACGGTATGTTGGTTTAAACCCTTCTTATTAAAAAAACAAAAAGCCGCATATGATCAGAAATAAATTCCAGCACTAAATTATGTCAATAAATGCGACTTTAATGTAGATTAAAGTCTCATATTTTTACAATAGGAATACAGTGAAAAAAATAACCAGAGTGTATTTAATTTTTTACTATATAGAATAAAATCTTTCATTTTAAATTCTCTCTATTTATACCTTCGAATTCAACTTAAAACTACAAAGGCAAAGATCAACTTTCATAACAAGCTAAATATATCACTTTTGAAGTCCTGAATTCAAAAATCACAAAGAAATGAAAAGTGTATTACTTTACTATTTTCTTTTAAAAGTTCCTAAATACAGTGAGAAAATGAGACCGGCGTTAACAAATTTACACAGGCTTTATAAAGTTTTATTTATTAGTCTTACAGAAAAACTGCTCAATTTCTCTTAATAGTATCAGTTTCCATTAATCGGATTGCTCTAATACAGCATTATGACGTTTAAATCCTTTATTCCACAATCTATAAATATTTCTGAACTGGAGAGAAAAATGTTTAAAAACAAACAGTACAACGAAAAATATAAACGAAACAATCAAGCCCAGTTTATGCTTATCAAAATTTTTCTTGATTTGTGGACGGAGTAAAATTTTTCTCTCTCAGTATAGCGAGGCATTACGATATTGACCAACAAAATGAGTATTTTTCTCTTTTTCTCTCTTAAACTGAGTAAACATTTTTATTCAGTCCTTTGCTTCTTTTTTCATTCCTTCTTGGCACCTTTTCAAGCTTGTTAAATTAAATAAGAAAATTTTCGCCCATCTTTTTTACGTATGTCAGGAAACACATAAAAACGGCGCAGAGAAAGAAAAAAAAAACCTTTTTATTTTATTCGAGATGTTTGTTTTTGACTTTCTGTGAGTGTCTATTAATCTGCTGGAACTACTTTAAAATTCAATTTTTCTAATGATAAAAAAAGAGCGATATATAATGGAAATGTTAAACAAAATGCTAGAAGTTTGTTTGTATTGCTCTTTATTAAGTGGATTCTTATAAATTCATTTTTTTTTCAAAACATCATGATACCGATTTTTTATTCAAACGCAAGGCCTAAAATTGTCGTAACAGTATGATTACATACATGTTTTGCGTGATTTCCTTTATATGTCGTATCCGGATGTTGATTGTATGGTTTACTTGATGCAGGAAAGCAAATCTTACATCGAACATCTAAGTATAATATGTAAATGACATCGCGTATAAATGATTTCAAAGGCAGATGGGGTTCTGGTTTTGCATACTACTTATGTTTCTAAGTATTGGTTGAAGTTAGAAGAAGTTGTAGTGGAAGTTTGTAAAATAGGGATTATTGATTGATTTCGATTATTTGACGAAAATCAAAGGACTTAAACTCTAAGAAATACCTCTGTATGCCAAAAGAAATTAACTCAAAATTTAATTTTTCATGATATTTTTAGTAAATAATAAAAATACACATACTCACTTGAAAATATATATATAAACAGCTTTCTAAATAAGTTTCTTGATTTTCTTTTATTTGTAACCATTATGACGATGCCATATGCCTAGGGTACTTGCATTCGGTACCCTAAGTATCTATCTAGTATTTTGAATTTATTGGTCCAAGTCCCGCTTATGGCATAGGTATTGATAGCTGTTCCGAATTGTCTTTGAGCGTGTTGCAAATGAGGACAGTAGCGCAGCCAGCCTTACAACTATAAGAATTAAAAAAAAGACAGTAAATTTTTTTTTATTAAAGATAATTTATTTTACAAGAATCAAATACTATATTAATGAATGCTTCTCAAAAGCCCTTTTAAACTATGAAATAGACCGTATTCAGTGCTGGTTCATAATATTTTTGAAAGCCCTTGAAAACTGGACATAGAGTTAAATAGATAAAACTCAGAATTTACTGCGTATTTTTATCAGATTGTTTATGTTTTTTTGGGAGGAGGCCGGGGCCTGTTGGTGGGATGCTGTGGCTTGCTCTCAGGGCGTCACGGTTCGTTGTGAGAACCACGTAAATGCGTTGGTAATGGAGAGCGCAAGTGTGAGTCACCTGGGGGGGGGGAGTGGGATTCTCTCAGGGAGTCGCTGTATCACCATCTTAGCGTCGGTTGTCACCACTTCACGCAGTCCGGCTGGAAACTGGGCGATGGCCCAGGCTAAGAGAGACGATGGACGTTGGGACCTCGACTAACTCCATATGGCGTCAGCTCCTGTAGCTTCGTTAGTCCTAAACAAATTGTTACGACTTCAAACTCCGTCTGTAACTGTTTGTCCCTATAAACGGGGATTTAGGTTTTACTCTCCCTACTGGAGGGAAATACTGTATGTGTACGTCACGTGTCAAAACGAAACTAACTTGTTTTTGTCGCATTAGGAGAGCCGAATTGCGCGGCTCTTAGAATCATGTAATGGTTCACTTGACATAGTCGAGTGGAAATCTGGGCGGCATAAATGAAAAACCGTCAATAACCATTGTAACGAGAATTCTGTAATTTTGTTGTGATTGTGATATTTGGGAATAAATGTCCAGTTTAGTAAAGGAGAAGGAGTCGGTTACCTTTAATTTATGGTACACAAATTACGGACCAGTGTTACTCTGTGCGAGTATGGACCACAAGCATTGACAAGCGTTTTCAGGTTCTACGTTTCCTGTATGCTGAAAAAGAGGGTCGACGTATAATTCTGACTTATGGTGGTTGTTTTTTTTGGCTAGTGTTTAGAGCCAGTGTAGCAATTTATAGTTTTTGAAACTTCTCATAGGTACTCAAGGAACATAAGAAACAAAAGTAGTACGTTGGGAAATTGTTGGGCAACCACTGTTTAGCAAATTCAGCTCTAGCAAGGATTGACCCTTGGGATTTCTGAGATGATCAGCTTCATTTTGGGACTAGAGGTTTTGCTATTCAGCCAGTGCTTGGTTATTAATGTGAATAATCCTCGAATTATCGTTTAATTCTTTCCAGTGTGTTGGTGATGTGTTTTGTTGATATCAAGTGAACCTTTCCTTTTAAATAACTTCTCAGAAACTAATAAAGTATTTAACTTTTTTCAGTGAATTATGTTTTAATTAAAAAATTTCTAACACAGCTAAAAATTACCTAAAATGAAATGTCGAGCTTGAAAATTGTCCATAAAAAATAATTTGGAATATGTCATTAAATTTTGTTTGGTACTTTTTATTAAAAGAAAATAGTTTAGAGAATTTTACTAAATAAACATGAAGAGTATATTTATGAAATTCATACTTCATCTATTAATAAAATATTTCTGAAAACTAAAACAATTTTCTATGTTAATTAATGCACACATTTTGAAAATAATTGGGTAAGTATTAAATTTCCTTTACCGTAGAATATTCCATAACTAATTGTCTTATTAGATGGGAGGACATATGATAAGGCATATTCTGTCCGTATTCTGTTAAGCGAATAAAAAGCTATGTTTGAACAAATGTCACTTATTTATGAAAATTACAAAATAAAGTGTAAGCTCAAAAGTATTCGATTTTTACCATGTTTTTATTAACTTGCTTTGTTGTTTGTGTGTTTGTTTGCGTGTGTGTATGTCCAGTACAAGTCTTGCAATCGATTTTTAACTAACTTCCCGACTAGCTAGACAGTTGAAACTTTTAGAATAGCTCAGAACACGATGACAATGCCTTTTTTTAATACTTTTAGCCATCTTTAAGCAGATTTTTACCATGTTTTTATTATTTTCATTTAATTTTGTTTTGTAGACTGGTGCAGCCATCTGTCGGCCGGAACGGGAACGAAAAGTTAAATGCAAGTTAACTGCCAATTAACTTCATTTTCTTTCAAGTTGATGGGATAATTCATAAAAAAAATTTTCAAAAGTATTTATTACATAGAATTGCCAAGTTTATATGATTCAACAGAAAATTTAAAAACATGGTATATAAACATTTCTTTTTATCTTGTAATTATTATTAAATACTCACATGTATAAAAGTATAGCGGTCATTTGACTATATAACTTCTACTCTGATCTTTTTGTACAATTCAAACCTGCTCCAAGATTCACCCGATATTCGTACAAACTCGATACTTTATCTATATCCCACTCAAAAATTAGCAGACAAATTCATAAAAGAAGGCAAACATAGGAAGAATACCACTCTCCTTTCCGTCTGTCTGTAACCGCTCAGCTCACAGCACAGGTTAGCATTCGTGTGCACCAGGGCATCAGGGCATGCTACAACCGATTTATGCTAAAGACAAGACTGCGATGCACTAACACTATTGGATTCGCTCACCTCAATGTTAACCTATGGAGAAAACTTGTCCAAGGATTCCCAACTTGGTTTAAAGATTTAAAAAAAAGATCGAACTCCGTAATATAGAAAGAAATTTCACACCTTTCGGACATTTTTTTATCTTAAAAAATGCAATTATTTTAAAATTTAAATTCTTCTGGGAAATATCTGGTATAGTGTGTTTTAAGCGCTCATAAATTCCTCTTATAGATGAAATTTATAAAATGAATCTTGTTGCAGGGTGCAAAAAAGTTCAGGCTATCTAAAAATACCATTTTTATTTGATTATCAGAATTTATGTAGCTATAAATAGCAGACAAATTTTCTCCATAGGTTAACAGTGAGGTGAGCGAATCCAATAGGGTTAGTACATAACAGCTTTAAACATAAATAAGTTCTCCACTGATATTTACATCACATTTCTAAGATTAAGCAGTTTGATAGTAATCTCAGCATAAGTGCGATTTCAATGTTTATGTAAGTTTTTCGTCGAATGTAGTTATATTCTAAGAAATCAACAAATAGAGCTTTTGTTTACTTATAAGTGAAATTAAGTAAACATGTAATAGTTAGGAGATAGGGCAAAACATAATGAGCAAAGAAGATTCCATTAAACACACATAACTAGTCTTTAGTTGACACATTACAGAAAAGAAGTGTAAATTATTTCAAAAGAATGCGCATTATCCCAAAATGTAAAAATTGCATTATTACTGATTTTCTTGAGATATTGTCAAGATCCTCAATCCTAAAATATTCGACAGTATTCCTATTTTGCGCTATGTAACTTCAAGTAAGGATTACTTCAACTATGCAACTAATGGTGCCAATGTTGCTCCTAACAGTGTGCTTATTAGTAAATAAAATATAAATAAAGATTAATAGTTCGTTTCAAAACGTGAGTGTTTAAATTTCCAGTTCTCTCAATTTAACATAATGAGAGAACGGGTTGTTCGTTGTCTCATTTCGTTGAAAGCAAACAGGATAAGAAATATAGCCTTCTTAAACAGATCCTTTAAGTAATATTTATTATATTTCGTCCGCATTTTATCGGAAACTGAATGACTTTTCCCAGTGCGCAATTAAGTATTACATTTTCCGTACCGCAGAAAATTCCATAACTAATTATTACCTTAAAAGATGCGAGACTTCAAAATATTCTAATGTATATTCAAATTAGCGTTCAAGGAATTTATTGATTTAAATTAATGAGAAATGAATAATTAATTTCCAGTCTTTAAATTTAACTTATCCCATAACTATTAGATTTCAGTCTAAATTAATATTCTGATGTATGAAGATAATATGTGTAGACAAATTCCGCATTAGTATGAATGCTTTCATATTTTAATTATTTGGTCGGCACACGTTTTTAATTGCTTTCCAATACTGAATGTCTTTGTTAAAGTTATTAAAATTATATTTTATGGCGCTTTTATTGATAAAGATAACGTCTCAGTATATAACGACTGCTCTCTGTAAAATTATTCTATTTTTGAATTCAATGTTAGAAATGTTCTTTTGAAGAACTATTTGTCGCCTTTGTATTATTACAATAATTAGACAATTTGTTATAACTATTAGAAAAATTATATATAATTTTCAGTTTTAAAAATGATTATACATATTTTGTGGTACAGAGTTATGAAAAGAGTTTCTGGTTACTTCACAGTACGTTCATCATATTTAAAATCGATACTATCCTAGGTTATTACTTTTAAGTTCAAATTAACGATACTTAACGAAGACAAATGAATGTTTTAAACATGCAAGATGCTTTGTTGTTTTTGCCCAGGATACGACGAAACATGGAGTGTCTGAAAGTATCTGTCTCTAAGTCTTTCGATTGCATATTTTTAAAAGGGATGATGGTCAGACAACTTCATTAATCATACCGCATATAAATTTTAACAAACTAGCTCTCGAACGTCGAATGAGAAGATACTGTCTTCTGAAATGGATCATGCTTTTAAGTGAAATGGTTTCTGATAAACTTTATCAAAACTAATCAGTTAATGATACAGGGTATCTTGCTCCTATAAAATAAAACATCTCAATTTCTAAAGAATTTTAGGGAATGAAACGTATTGCTGGGAACAATTAGCTTACTGGTTTTTATAAGTCTTACCGTCATTATTCACTACAGGCACTTCAAAATCTTCATTAATTCTTTTATGAATCATATACAAAAGTACATAGAAATGCATAGAATAATGCCGATTTGAAAAAAATAAAACCTTACTATAAGAATGTTAGCCAAAAACAATACAGCGATGGAGCAGCACGTGGGGAATGTCAAATTATGATTGTTATTGAAATATAATCTAACATTTTAATCCCTCGTTATCAAAAGGGGAGTTTTCTTTGTTACATTATGGTGCCGATGGAAAAACGTTTCAAAACTTCCATAGGCATGATCAATTTTAATTGCTGTAAATCGTTATCCGACTCGATGAAGTGATTTAAATCATAAAATAACTTCACGCAAAAGGGCTTAAAACAAATATTAGGGCTTGCTTTCATACGTTAGGAAATTGTCGTATCATCACATTACTGTTGGTTCCTGTTCACATAGGAGTCCGGTAGCGGTAGCGAAGCGTAAAAGTAAAGATGTCGCTGAGACGGAAATAAACCAATCATAGGCGTTAAAATTTTCGTTGCTAATCGTCTGGAGGTTTGTCATTGGTAAAATAGATCTCAATACTTTAACGCTTCTGCTACCGGACTCCTATGTGAACAGGCCCTTAGTGTCACAATTTCTAGGGCTTTATATTACGTTTCATTTCCTACTGTGCTGTAAGAGTATCATCCATTCTATAATTCTTTAGACATACAATTTCCTTCCTTGAATGTAGTAGGTCTCTATCGTCTAGATATCAGTCTCCTAAAAAGAAGTATTATAGCCCATGTCATGTTTTGGGTGATTAGTAATTTTATAATTTCAAAGCATACTTTTCCGTAGGTTTCAGATTTTCATTATCCTTATGCCATGACCATTCTAAATATTCCAGAACTAAAGGGAACTAACAGTAAATAAATGAACATTTAGTATTACACCTGTTTTACATTACTGACTATATGAATTAAGTAAAAACTACAAAGTTGGAGGTATTTATTCGGGTCAATTTTGTATATATATCCTATGGGTAATCATCGTACCCGTGTAAAGTATTCTTCTGCTTTCTTCCTGCCTTTCTGAACATGCAAGATGAATAGTAAGTTTGCAAAATAATTGTAACATATTAACAAAATATCATCTTTCGTGAAATTAGCTTCAAAAATACCTCCTTATTAAAGGTTATTTTTTCAATTGCTTCTTCGCAGTTTACATTAATTTGAATAGAATGTTCTGAAACTTAATCAGTTCATCTTCATATTACCATGGAACATTATCCAGAGCCCATGGATTAAATCCATCGAACATTTCCTTCACTTCAGTATGCCTAAAGCTAAACTTTTTGGGATACAGAATTCTCTAGAACAACATGCTATTTTCTTGCCTTCAAATATTCTATAAAGCTTTTACAATCATGTAATATAAATCATATGTTTCTAGGATGATTATATTACCAGACATTACATTTTCATGCAAAACTGTCCTTGCGTGTCTTAAGGTAATTTAGTGCTGTCTTTTTATATCAATATGTAAATCTTCATGATTAACCGTATTTTAAAAGGACATACTTAAGTTTTTTGCACGGTTTCTCTGTGACATTTTATACAGAATTTATTTTTCTTAATTTCATTTAGATTGCTTTTAGTGTATATATAGAAGAAAATTAATATTTTTGATACAGAGAAAAAAGTTATGAAAAATATTTCTTGAAGAAAAATTTAATTACATTTTTTTACAATGAAATGAATGAATATTTTATGAATAAAACTTTTTAAAATCGTAGCTGCAAAATAAAAAAAACTTGTTTTCGCAGCAAAGTGAAAATATCCTGCCGATTGAAATATAGATTTTGCCGGATTGTCAAAAGCTATTTGTCTTTTTATATTGGAATTTTCAATAATTTGAAATGCTTTAAAATATTTATTTTTCATGTGTATAGTAATTTAAGTACGAAGACACATCTCAGAAAAAAATTTTAATACGTAAATAAAGAAAACAAAATTTTATGTTCCCAAACCCATTAAGGTTATCTATTCTTTTATCTTAAAACTTGAATAACGTTGATGTAAATTTTAGGAGAGCGTAGAGCATCGCTCTGTTTCATATATATTAATCAAATTTCATGTGATTCTAGTAGAAAAAGAGATTTTGCACAAAAAAATTAACAAGCTGGCGTGATACTAGAGGGGATTCTAATACAAAGTGAATTATCGCGTTACCAGGTCACCAAGTTCTGATTTCAAAAGGAGAAAAAGAAGCGCCAACTCTTTCAGTGAGTTCTTGAGATATATAAAAATATTGTTAGGTGAAGTCACCTTAAATTGATTCTTTGCATTCACTCCTAGAATTTTTATTTGTGGTACAAAAATGTATCATACACTTCTTAAATACCTATACAAACGTTAAAAAAATATTGTAGTTATTGGTACGTTACTACCACAGCGTGGTAGAGTTAAAATCAATATTATTGAAAACCATTCCTCCTGAACGAAAAAATCAATGATTCTTAATATGTAGTCGGTCGATCACTATCTCCGAACTTCTGGTTTCACCAAAGATAGGGATATTACTTTTGCGAGGCATGCACATTATTATTTGATAAAGTATGACTAGTTTGTAGCTTACATTTTTATTATTGATAAATTCTATAAGGATAGTGTAGAAGAGTCATTAAAGGTAAGAGATAAAAGGGAAAAAAATTAACGATAATATTTCATTAAACGCATTCTCAATTTCGCGGTTTTTTTCTTGCAGCACGCCTTCTTAATATACATTTTACATCAAAATTCACCGTACTATATGATTAAAAATGGTTAATGTGACTAGTCAAGTGGTTTGCGATTTTCAATAAAAGTCTTACAAAGGTAGTAAACAACTTAGAATTTTAATGACATGTATAATCATTAACAAAAGGGATAGAGAAGAACTACAGTAAAATTTGAACTTTATAAAATTATTTTTTATATATAATTTATTCTTATCATATCAAAATTTTATATAAATTGGTATTTGAGCCTGATTCGACTCGCAGATTCTAAAAAGATAGATTCATTTCTTCCTTGACTAATTTTTATTAATTTTCTTTGATTATATTTAAAAGTAATTATTGCAGTAAAGTTTAATTTTCGTAATTACCAGATAACTATAGTAAAAAAACTATAGTAATATAAACCTTCCTGCAATACGGGGATCATCATCTATTGTGGCAATGAAGAATACAGGATTTTCAACTTTATTTTTACTTTATCTTCTCATTCTTCTACAGTTCAAATGAGTCATTTTCCATTACTGTACAATGAACCGTAATTTCCTTTACTGCATTCCTAGACAATCTGTTTTGAGTGCCTACAAGTTTCCTAGTCATTTAAAACAGTGTTTCTAGGAATTGTTACCATTGCTAATATTTGAAGAAATTCCTTAACACTTTGAGGGGCGCCGTTTGCACAGTGCAAACGCCTAAATCTAGTCTCTTTTATTCAATGTATTCCAGTTAAATGTGAAGAAAAATGGTTTAGTACTGCCATCTGTTATCAGTTTAAAGAAATAAATATATTTGCAGCCTTTAATTGGAAAAATTTTGAAGATTCTTTAGGTTAAAAAAATCGGGAAAATGTCTGCACTGTGAAAACGGGGGAGATTGTTGCCCCTGAAAGGGTTAAAGGGATATTATTATTCCCTTCTGGTCTTATTATTTGTAATTTGATAAGCTCTTTCATTATTCTATTTTCCAAAAAATTTACATTATTGAGAAACATTCTGCTTTAAAACCTCACCTTATTTTAAAGAAATACTAAAACTAAATTTTTCCTTTTTAAAAAAGTTTATTTTATCCTATAAATATTTATAAATATTTTTGCAGTAATAATTTGTGATATACAAGTATAAGATATGTTATGCGGTAAAAAATGCGTACCAAGTATGAAAAAGCATTAAGGAAATGTAAATTAATCCTATATTTTAGATGAAATTATTTTATGAAATTTGAAGGCCCAATTTTAAATTAAAGCTTAAATCCAATAATGCAGGTTATAATTTATAATTTAAAAAAAATATAACTGGAATGCTGATGACGCATTATAGTTATGTTTGCCGTATTTGATGCGTGCAACTTGATTTTTTCTTGTTTTCAATATATGCTTAAGTTTCTATATATTTTTAAAATTTCATATGAAGTAACTAAAAAAAGAAAAAGGAATGAATATCTTTAGAAATTATTATTAAAAACTTAATTATATCGAACTCGATTTGTGACGGGGTTTAAAAATCGGATTTAAGGTGAAAATTTTATATCGCATAAGGGAAAAATAAGCAAAATCATGTTTGAAGCAGGGTAAATGAAATACGTCCTGCTAAAAGAAAGTGGGTATACATAAATACTGTTAGTTTTCCATTTTTAAAGAAATATAAATCTGTAACGAATAAAAATGATCAGTTTGATAAAGTATAGCTTCTGGAATAAGCACAGCTTACGGGTATTTTTATCTAATACCATCAAATATTGGTTCTCTATAAAAAAAATTAAACATTTTTGTCCTGAAAACAAATTTCAACTATACCATAAAAAGTAAACATTAATTTTTAAACTAATCGAATGAAAAGAAATTGGTAATGATAACATTCATTGTTAGAAATTTGATTTAAACCATTGTTTGCATCTAACACTAAACGTTGCATTTCTTAAAAATATCGCGTGATGACCGCTTCCAGTTACAGATCAAATAGAGGAAAAGAGAGGTTTTCCGCATTCATCAAATAATTTCTGCAAACATTACTCTTAATTTCAATTCATAAATAATATTTATGAAATGTTTCAAAACCTTAATATGCAAAAATCACCCCGGAAAAGGGATGTGATTTTATTATACCTATTTTGGTTCATTACCATTTTTCTTTGTAATGAAATATTTCGTCTTTTCTCCTCCGGGGCGCCATTAACCAACCATCCTAAATTGGTTCAGGTGTTTCAAATGAGTTTCCTGGGTAAACAGAGGCAAATAATGGAACCATTTCTTTTCTTTCTTTTCATAAAAGGGTCCAAAAGCAAAGTCTTTACTGTAATTTTTATTGCCATTAAAAAAAAGTATTCTTTCTTCTCTTATCAGGTTTATCTGTCCTTAAGTCATGATCTAACTTCGGTAAAGTGTTTCGAGAGACTTTGGATAAAAAAAAGAGGTTTTGATGGGAAAAAAAGCCGGAGATTAATCGCTTTAAATATAATGAGGAAGTATGTTATTAAACTTTAATTAAGGTAAACATATATTTAAGTTGTTTTGAGTTCAACAGCTAATATTTATTTTAGCGAATATTCCACCATGTAATTTTTTAAAATTTAATGTAAAATATTTCATGAGGACTCTGGTTCAGGAATATATATATACAGGGTGTTTCAAAAGAATCATCCGATTTTTAAAAAAAATCATAACTCTTCATCTTTTAATCAGTTTTCATCGAATAACGTATAGGCAGAAAGAGAGAAATCTCGAATTTCACGCGGTTGCTGACAAGTAGCGCTAGCACTAATGCTCTTCCTTGGTCCACCACTTCAGTGTTTGTAAAGATGGCGACTGCACAACAGAAATCATTTTGTGTTCTACGCTTTGCGAAGTGTGAATCCGTAACAACTGTTCAGTGTGATTTTCGTCGGCAAAACCCTGGCAGATTGAAGTTCATACTTCTCAGAGCATTAGGCGATGGTATAAATAATTCCAAGACACGGGTTGTCTGTGTACGCATAACAGCCGTGGAAGCAGTGTATGCAGACATGCTAGTGAAAGTTTGAGACGAATTTGTCTACCGTATAGACATATGTCGTGCATCCAAAGGTGGGCATATTGAGCACCTTTAATTTGGTTTGTAAAAAAACTTCATGATTAGCCATGTAATATAAAATTAATTTTAAGTTTCAATGTTCAATATTTTTCATAATATACTCATTTCAAATCGAGTGATTCTTTTTGAAACACCCTAATGAGATAAAATATTTAAGTTTTTAAAAATAATTATTTCCCTTCTCCATTTTTCTTGTAAAATAGTTCATTTTCTGCTCGTGCCACCCCCTCTTTAGATCGCCTAACATTCTAAGTTTCCTTTTCTTATAACGAAATAACAGCCCCTACGCTAGAAACTGTTATTCTCAAAATGTCTTACCCTGCCCCAAGTGATCGTTTCAGTCCTCTTGCCATGACCCCAACAAGTTCTGAGTAGACAGTCGTGCTAAACCATTCTTATTTAAGAGGCAAAAGGTATAAAGAAGATTGAGTTGCCAATTTTCACGGCAATTATGCATTAGCCCATGAATAAAAATACTATCATTACCTTTATGTGTTTATGCTAAATACTGCACGCTTAAAATAATAAAGTAGTTCTAAGAATTTTACCGGTAAATGAACATGTGTAATCTATAGGCATCGTCATCTATACGAAAAAGGTGAGTTAAGTATTCGTCTCCATCAATCAAATATAAATGTCTTTTAAGACCAATACGCCGTAATTTTTGCCAGTTGACAACGCATCTACTTGTAGTTTCAAATATTATCCTACAACCTGCTTTCCCTATAATACAATCCCGTGTTCTTCAAAATGTTGCATCTTCCTTTGTTGAGAGATAAGATCTAATTTTGATCATGTTTAAAATCACTTTTGGTGGGAAACTTTACCACTTCCGAAGATGCTACTCTTGATTCTCGCCAACCATCATTGCTTAAACAGTAGGGCAGCCGTTTAGTCGTTGCAGTACATGCTGTACAATGATTGGCCCAATAGAAAATATTGCAATTTCATACTTCTGATAAACTATGAAAAATATATAATAGATGCAAGCCCAGAAAGCGGGAAGTCCATGGAAACTTATGAGAAACAAACCCTTATCAAATTGGGTGTGAAAGCAAATAAAATTAAGGCAACAAAAATCAATTTACCATACAAATAAGATAAACCAACAACTAACTATAACTGAACAAAAATTAAATAAAATAAAGTATAATCGAACACAGGAGACATTAATATAAAAAATAAGATAAAAATATAGTATCTATTGAACAAATAATAAAACAAATTCTATTTTCCAAAGAAATTAAAATGTTGACTTAAGGTAATCAAACGATAATTAAGTAGGATTATGAAACGATAAAATAAAATTTAAGAATAGGAAAATTAATAAGATAAAAACAACTTAAAATTAATTAAAACATAGAAAATTTATATCAAGCCGGTCACGCAGAAAGAATTCATAACTAAATACGAATGTTAATCAACGAAGCTGAATGATCAATAAACATGATGGAAAAAAAAGAAAACTAATAGAAAATAGAAAGAAATTCTACAGGGTGATACAGAAAATCAATACATTGCGCAATTTTAAGCAGACGAAATATGATGGAATTTATGTCGAATGTCATCAAGACCCTTGGATTTGATATATGTTTATTTATAAATAAATTTAATTTCTGACGTATAGAAAACGACATAAAATCGTATAATGAATTTATTTAGAAGAAAAGAGGGATTTCACTCCAACAAACATGCATTTAAAATAGATAAAGGTTGCAAATATTAGTCTCACGGTGAAATTTTAGAATCATTTTATCATCATGTAAAGTCTACCTCAAAAAGAAGCATTAAGTTACATCTAATTGGAGATTTATGTTATGTTTGATTCAGTTAACAGCGATGTTCCAGATAAATGGATTCTGGAGGGTTGTAATGACATCAACAACTTAAAGGAAAGCCCTGATTTAAATGCCTTTTCACTTTAACGGCTCTGATACTCTAATACGTCTTTTCATTCAAGTGCACAGATATTTAAAGCTTGAAAACTTCTGCATGTAATGTCTTCTGGATTATTTTTAATGACTCTAAATATGCTTATTAAATAATTAATTTTGAAATCTTTGATACACATTCATGACTCCGTGAGAGTAGATATTAACTAAAAATTTATCATAGATAATGAAAATATCTCAAGCAAATACGTTAAGTTCTGCATACTCACATTAAGTACATCTGCATTGCATTAAACGGTATATATTTGCATTGAAAGTTGAACATTATAGGTGTTTAAATGTCTAAAAATTGAATTCTATAATGCTGTCATATCTGTAAAATGTATTTTGATGTATGAAAAAGGCAACGTTTTATACTACACCCACAGTAATGAAATTATTGATGTTTATTTTGATTTTAGATTTGTAGTGATTTTCATATGCTATGCAACGGAAAAAAATGAAATGGAGCAAAATTTTGAATCTTGTTTATTTTATGATTAAAATTGATATATTATTAATAGGGTGATTATGATTTTTATAATTGCACATTTGCATACTTGCGCATATATCGCATACTTGCAAGTTATTAATGCTTTTGTCACCTGGTGACTAAAGTCAATTTTGATAATCTTTCAAAATATGTATTGAGCCCCAAGATGTACCAAAAGGAAACGAATTGCGCTTATTTTGCTTAAAATGTCATTTATTTCTACTCTTACTGAATGATTTATGGCTCAATATTACCACGATATTCACCCATGGAATACCAAATACGAAAAGATTTATTTTTACCAGACCACTATATCTATATATATAAAACAGTTCCGTAACTGACTGACTGACAGACTGACTGGCTGATTGACTGACTGACATACAACGTACAGACAAAACCTCTGGACCTAAAGGGCTGAAATTTTGCATGGCGATTCTTCTTATACTGTAGGGGTGCACTAAGAAAGATTTTTGAAAAATTCTTCTTAGATTTTTTAAAATGAAATTTTTAATCTGTTTTAGTAACTTTTTTTAAGTTTGCATTTAAAATAATAATTTGAAGGTTATAAAATTTATATCACAAAACAAATCATTGCTTTAAAATGAGACCTTTTTCGAATCTTTACCTCCATTTTCTGATTTTTGGTGAATTTTTTAAAATTAATTTTTAGAATTTAATTTATTAAATGCTGATTACTTGATTTCTTTTCTCGGTACTTTAAATAAATTTATCGTCACGTGCATAACAACTAAATAGACAAAAAAATTTTTTTTTTTCTTGTTAATGTGGCAGACGATTGGACATTATCCAAAAAATTATTAAAATACAGTAAAAGATATTATGTTCCTCAAACTGTACTATATTAACTGTACTATATTCTTTAGTATGTCCTATTACATTTAATTTGAAAATTTCTTCTACATTATTTTGTCTATAAAAATATCCCTTACGATTTTTTCATAAATATACAGTGGAATCTCGATGGATCGTTTTCGGATCCATCGTTTTTCCGTACGTGTCGTTCATTTTATCCAGTCCCAACGATCATATTGCTTTCTTATTTTTCCGCAACTACCATTTTCCCGCATTTATCGTTCATTTCAGTCGGTCAATTGAAAAACGATCGATCGATATTCCACTGTATTTTTTTGTTTTTTTTACATCAATTGTGTACATTTATCGACGTATTCATTATAAATATATATATATATATATATATGTATATATATATATATATATATATATATATATATATATATATATATATATATATATATATATATATATGACCGTTGTATTTAATTTAAATGCACTCCGTAGCGAAGTACGGGTTTTCAGCTAGTCTAGATATATATCTTCAAGTTTACAGAAACATCTGTAATATAAAAGGAAAGGTGGACAGCCGTGTACCTTTTCCAACCCGTGCCTGGGAAAAAATAATAAAAGAAAACCAAAGAAAAGAAAAAGCGGAGTATATATCCGTAAAACGAGAAAAAGTTATATAGATTATTGAGTTCTTCACACATTTCCAACCAAATGAAATTAAAATGTAGCATGACCTTATAGCCTTGAAAAGTAATGAAATTTTCTCAAAGATATTGAAAATGAGGAAATAGTGAAAGCGAATATAAAAAGCAAAAATCATTGATAAGAAAATAAGGAAGTATAAGTAATGAAATATTCGAGAATAGTATAAACGACTAAATTAGTTGTTCATATTTTTCTTTCTTTCTAATCACGAGTTGCAATACTATATAAAAGTAGAAATAAGAATAACTAAACAGGAAATCCATCGTAAATAAAGCACAAATAGCAGTAAGGTGCAATTTTTAATACGGCTGTTCTGAAGCTGCAAAGGAACTTCTTCATCAGTGCAAAGAACTTAGTAGCATCTCAAAAAGCCGAAAACAGCAAAGGAACTTCTTCATCAGTGCAAAGAACTTAGTGGCAGCTCAAAATGCCGAAAACTGCTTAGTTTTCGGCTTTTTGAGCTGCCACTAAGTTCTTTGCACTGATTAAGAAGTTCCTTTGCAGCTTCGGAACAGCCGTATTCAAAATTGCACCTTACTGCTATTTGTGATTTATTTACGTTGGATTTCATGTTTATTCCTCGAGAACAAAGGTTTTGTGTTTTCTTTTTAAGAACAAATAAACAATAGAGAACTAAAACGTCAGCGAACCCAAAAGTTTCCTAGCTACGCAATATCTCTCCCACAATGGAACTGGGGGTAGAGTGGAAAATCTCATTATATGCGTAAAGTCCATGTCCACCCGTCGATTACAGAGCTTGTAAAAGGTTTCTGAGACGATATTAATATGGCAGAGATGTTTCAGTGAGAAATAACGGCACATCACTAGGCGAAACAAGGCGACCGCATTCTACCTCGGCCATTCTGCTGGGACTTCAGCAATTTTGTTCCACCACATCTTATTTGAGCTCCCAGACAACAGTCCTTGGAGTTCCTAAAAATCACCCTTACAAGCAACTTTAGCGAGTTGTAAGAGACCCCATTATTGGATGTCTCAAGCACAGATGCACCCTTTTTAACCAGGGTGTCGGCCAGCGGGTTGCCCTGGATGCCTTAGTGGACTAGTATCCACTGCAGGGCAATCTCCCTACCGTTATTGTGAAGTTTGTCTAGTAGTAATTAACACCTATATGCATCAGACTAGCTGAAAACGCACACTTCGCTATGGAGTACATTCAAATTAAATACAACGTATGTAATTATGTTATATTAATGTATGTAATTAATGCCAATATACATATATATATATACTAAATTCAATGATCAATGTATAGAATTGATGTAAAAAATCCCCCAAAAAAATATTTATAAAAAAATCGTGAGGGATATTTTTATAAACAAAATAATGTAGAAAAAAATATTCAAATGAAATCTAATATGACATACTAAATAATTTAGTACAGTTAATATAGTACAGTTTGAGGAATATATCTTTTACGGTATTTTAATATTTTTTTGGAGAATGTCCAATCGTCTGCCGCATTAGCAGGAAAAATATGTTTTTGTGTATTTAGTTGTTATGCACGTGACGATAAATTTATTTAAAGTACCAGAAAAAGAAATCACAGGATCAGCATTTAATAAATTATATTCTAAAATTGAATCCTTAAAAAATTACCGAAAATCAGAAAATGAAGGTAAAGATTCGAAAAAAATTTCACTTTAAAGGAAATTTTATGATCTTTCTCGTGATATAAATTTTATAACCCTCAAATTATTATTTTAAATGCAAACTTTAAAAAATTTACAAAAACAGCTTAAAAATTTAATTTTAAAATATCTAAGGAGAATTTTTCAAAAATCTTTCTTATTACATCCCTACTCTATAAGAATCATCATGCAAAATTTCAACCCTTTAGGTCCAGCGGTTTGGTCTGGGCGTTGTATGTCAATCAGTCAGTTAGTTACGGAACTGTTTTATATATATAGATGACTTGGGAACACCACAGGAGACGATAACTTGTTCATATATTGAGAGACTGATGTGGTATTAGAGAGGGAAAGCGTTAACACGCTTAAAGCTGAGAAATCTATGAAATGTTAATGTTCGCAACTGAGCTTTATGCCTGCTTTACGTCGTTATGTTTGAAGTACCAAGCTTAATATGGATCTGAATTTGTTGTAAATTCCTTCATAAAATCTTTCCGTTCTAAATCCTATAAATAATAAAACTTATGGTTTGTTAATTAATATTTTTAAAAATAAGATTTGTGTTAATAATGAATTATGTTTGAGCCATAACTGTCATGGAGAAAATAATTTTAATTTATACTACTCGGAAAACAAATTTGCTCCATTTAATATTTTTTTTCAATGTAGAGACAATTGTCCGGAGAACATTTTTTCGAATACACCTCGATAATGTTGGTTCTCTTTATTATGGGAAATGTGTAAGCACACGAAGATAACCACAATACGATGCTAGCGGCCCAATTTAATAATTACATCATTACTATTTCCATTACCCATTCATCAAAGCACGGTATAAACGGAATAATCTATATATATAAAACAGTTCCGTAACTGACTGACTGACTGACTGACATACAACGCACAGACCAAACCGCTCGACCTAAGCGGCTAAAATTTTGCATGGCGGTTCTTCTTATTGTGTAGGGGTGCACTAAGAAAGATTTTTGAAAAATTCTTCTTAGATTTTTTTAAATTAAATTTTTAAGCTGTTTTAGTCACTTTTTTTAAGTTTGCATTTAAAACAATAATCTGAGGGTTATAAAATTTATATCCATAGAAAGATCATAAAAATTCCTTTAAAATGAAATCTTTTTAGACTTTTTACCTCCATTTTCTGATTTTTGGTGAATTTTTAAATATTAAATGTTTAGAATTTAACTTATTGAATGCTGATCACGTGATTTTTTTCTGGTACTTTAAATAAATTTATCGTCACGTGCATAACAACTAAATAGACAAAAAATATACTTTTTTCCCTGCTAATGCGGCAGACGATTGGACAATATCCGAAAAAATATTAAAATACAGTAAAAGGTATGATCCTCAAACCATACTATATTAATTGTACTATATTCTTTAGTATGTCCTATTAGATTTAATTTGAATATTTTCTTCTACATTATTTTGTCTATAAAAATATCGCTTACGATTTTTTTATAAATATATTTTTATTTTTTTTTACATCAATTGTATACATTGATCGTCGTACTTATTTTAAGTATATATATATATATATATATATATATATATATATATTTATTTATTTATTTATTTTGGCATTAATTGCCTACATTGACCGTTGTATTTAATTTGAATGTACTCCGTAACTAAGTGCGGGTTTTCAGCTAGTACGAATATAATTGTCGAAATATAGTGTCTCAATATTTAATTTCATCCCAGTTTGCTAAAAAGTTTTGCTTAATTAAAGCTTAACAAGATTGTATACTTGTCAAGAGAGCAAACATACTTCATAATCTTCTTCAGTACATCCCAAAGAGTTTGAAAGCATTTTTTTGGTGACCAATTAATAAGGCAAAAATAATCTTTTAAGTTGTCTGTACACTCCTATATTTTATGTAACAGTTTTAACCAGTTGAATATCATGATTTTTTACCTGGAATATAGTTGTTTCATCCGGGAAACAATATCAATTTGTGAAAAGATCTTCGCCATTCATTTGGTTCAAGTATTCATCTGCTAATCATTTAGTTGTAACACAACGATGATCAGGCAGGAACTTAGCAAAAGAAGCAAGTGTACATAAATCTGTCTCCAGAGATCTATTAAAGGACTAAAGATGTGTCTACATCTTCTTGTGATTTTCTTCATATCCTGATGAGTCCACCATTCTTGAGCATAGAGGTCAAATAGAGAATACTCCAACCACCTGACGTTTTCTAACTGCTCTACAATCTTATCCCAATTTTCAGTTTTAAATGTACCCTCTGGCACATTTAAAACTTCTTCCATAAGTCTGTAAAATCATCTCCTTTTCCTTACTCTGATATTTAGTGTTTTGAAATAACTTTGATTTGTATTTGTGGAATTGTTCTATATTCAGTGCCTGTTTGACTACTCTCTTTTAACTATTACACTTCTCCAAGTATTTCAGTAATCTTAGTCTCTATCAACTATTCACGATTCTTACGATTTTCACGATTTCACTCAGCCCACATATGTCCTTTTAGGTTTTAAAGATGCGTAAGGCTAAAAATATGCTGTTTCTAAAATTGACACTACAAATTTTAGCAGTTGTTGACTTTCCTTGAAGCAAGAGAGCTAACAATTTAGCCTTCCTTTAATCTCAGTAACATTTCTTCCTTGATAAATGCCATCATAAATAATTTTAAAATGATATGTAAAATATTGCATTGGTTGCTGTTACCAGCAGTTATCTTGTCAAATAGTTGAATTCCTTGAAACTCCAAGCAAATAATCAATTCTGGCATGTTTAAAATCAAGTATTTACATAGTTTTGCGAAGTTTTGCCAAATATTTACATAGTTTTAATGATGAAGTGGAATTGAAAATTGTCAGTTTGAATACACAGTGACGATCTTGCAACTTGCTAAGTTTCTAGTTACAGGGGTTGCTAATGAGTTATATTGTTTTACGTAGCCAAGAAAAGAAAATTCTTACACACTTATTTATTCACGAGAAACAGCATCATGGTGTTATAATTGATATCACTGTATTTAACGAAACATGACTCCCACTTCACAAAGGACTTCCTGGAATGCTAAAACCATAGTTTCGATTTCTCGATAATCACCTGCACCTTATTTAAACATTCCAAACTTTAAAGAATTCAGAAATGAGCTTTATTTGTCTAATTCGGACCTTGAGAGTAGGCTTTTAAATAAACGATTTGATTCAATTCCCATAGGGTATTCTCAAATCGGTTTTCCTTCGACTTAGGATTTAATATAAATTAAGTCTCGCCAATGCTTTAATGTCTAGGTTATTCTAATCTAATACGTCTCCATGATTACTTAAACTGTTCGGAATTCATAAAGTCCTCGAGCATTTAAATGTGTTTGCCGAGAAAATTACATGGGAAGGGGGACTTATTTATGCATTATTAGAGACAGAGCTCTCTAAAGTAATGATAATCTGGTGAAATAGTTGAATAGTGATTAATCGATTGGTCTAGCAAACATAGAATAAGAATTCCTCTATCTATTCAGATAGCTTTCATATTTGATTGTGACATGAAATTGTGAAATTGTGCATGCTCTTTAATAAGCTGTAAAATCCAAAATTAGTTCTTACTACCGTAGCTGCGTAATTAAAGCTTGGAAAAACAGATATCTTGTTCTATTCAGAAAATAAATGCTTTGGTTTGTCACTACATTATTATGGGTTTTTAGAGGAACTAAACTATAACTTAACGAGATCCCCATCTATCTTCTGACCTATTGCTAAGAAGGAGATGTTCTGCTATCTTCTTGGATATAGCTGCACACCAACCTCTAGAACTCACGTGGAGCAAGAGCATGGAAGAAGAAAGAGACGAGCTGACCCTCAGGGAGTCAGGAGAAGATAGGCTCTGTAGACACCGTGATCTCTAGCTGTTTTTTTTTTTTGTTTTGTTTTTTTTTTTTTGTTTTTTTGGAGGGCAGATCCGGTGCGGAGATATCAAGCTGTCTGAAGTATAATCGGAGGTAGTCCAAATGTGTGATCTCTCGATTATTAAGTATCAGAGGCGATCCAATTGAGAGTTGGGAGCTCTCGGCTTGAGAAAGAATAGTTATTTCTACATTGTCTAAAGAAGTTACTTTATATACTCTAAATAATATTTTTTGATTTTTAACTAAGTAAATAATTTAAATGTTTTTCGTTAATTGACTGGAGAACATCGGTATGAATAACAATATGTTGTAAAAAATTGTGAATAACAACTGAGAAGGTGTTAATCACAGAACTGCAATGTTAAACCTTCTTTTTGCTAAAAGATATTGCAGTTTTGTATTTTGTGGTGTTTCCGCCCGAGAACACATGCGATAGGCACTTGATCCCGTCTTCTTACATCTTGAGCAGGTTGTAATACGTTCTTTTAAGAATTATGTAATTTTCTTTCATATTTTGTTTGTTCTTAGAGTCTTATGTCTGTTTGAGTAGTGCTTCACATACTTAACAAAATATTGCTACAATCCTATGAAAGAGTGAAAGAGTTTCAAAGAATTTTAGTTATGACAAAAAAACAACGTTAATAGCAGCTAGTTTAAGCCTGTTAAAACAATAAACAGACTGGTAAACAAGTGCAATATACCACGTGCTCTGTTCGTTATTGTACTCTCCCATACATTGGTTTCAGGTAAAGTTTTCAATGGTAATTCCGCACTTGATTGCAGTCACTCTTCGCCACAGTTTCATATTCCTGCTTAAAGAATTTTATTTTCTAAAAATGTCAATTTTTTGCATATATTAGGTTTATGTGAGATATTTTAGCACACGTCACATTCATAATGAAAGTTTGATTGTTGACTACGAGATATAAGTTATAGAGAATCTATGCTCACTTCTACCCAGACTTGGGTGTATATAATTTGAAGTGGCACTCTATTTGAATTTGAAGCAAATACAGTTTATACATGAAACAATGTTTATTGAATTCGTTGCACATATAATTGGCTTTTACAGCAATAAGCATGCGTACTACTTGTACGGAATGTATAAACACAGCTTTCAAGAACAATATATTTTTATACTCACGAACAGTAAGTCAAACCAGCAGTACTGCCACGTAAACTTCTGGCCCGCTAAGCACTAGCGCAGGATAACACCTTTTCAACCTTAACCACCTCCCCTTTTTCATTAATGACGCTGCATGGTATTTATACTAAGCGCGTATGCCAAAATTAGCATATCTGAAGCAGCTTCTTTAATTCACTCAAAAGTTCGATTCTTGTGAATCGAATCTTGTGTATACCTTACAAAGTTATTGCGGAAATAAGCGGACATATTTTAGTGGTTGTGCTCTCTTTCCTAATTTTTTTGTTACTTTGAAATTCTAGAGAATAATAAACTTTTATATTTTTATAAAAAGGTCTCAGACATTCTCAAAGGTATTTTTCTCTTAAGGCACATCACCAATGTCTTTATCCCATATTTGAAAATTCATTAAACCCATATTTCATATCCAGTATCCTCTTATTACCCGACGAACATTGCAAACGTCCCTTCACTAAGGTTCTCTCATCTGATATCATAATTCTATCTCTTTCTTCAACAAAAGTGATCAACTAACAACGTTATACGAGATCAAATTCTCAAAAGCCTTCATCGCTTTTTTAACTTTCAAACCTATGAAGCACTCAAGTTGTACATTCTTTGGAGCGGCCAGCTATTATGTTAACATTCTAGTAGAAATATCTTTCAGGTGAAATCTGAGTTTATCCATCAGTGTCTGACAAGATAACAGAGGAGTCAATAAGTCCAAAGCAGTTATCAATTCACGGATTCTCCAGATACTAGGCATCTGATATTAAGTGATTTTGTAAGATAATGGACACAACGTAATCATTTATCTAGTGATTACATAACTGTGTCTATACAGAGCATAACCTAGTTATTCCGTTGAACGCGCTAATTCTAAACGCACTACGGTGTGTTAACAGCAGGAATTGGATAATGAAATACTTGGCATGAATGAACGTATATCATAATTTCAAAGAGAACTGAATTGAAAACGTAGGACTATAATAAATTCCTAACATTATGATTTATTTCGCTATCTTCGTTTTTAAATTGTGTTTCTACAAACAGGCAGGTTGAAGGTATCCTAACTCACATAAAATATACTGCGTAAAGTCATCTACAAGAGTATATTTAATAGAAGGGATTCTTAAATTATGGCGAAAAAGTATGAAGTTTTAAGCAATTTATAATTAAATGTAAAAATTATGAAACATGCTAAACAACTCTTTGCCAAAACAGTCGAATTAATCTATCGCTTCTTTTGAAAGTGTTTTTAAATTGGGGCCATTTTATCAAAGGATTCATTAATTTGATAAGCTTGTATTAAAAAATTCAATGCATTGCATGTAAAAGACGGAAGTCAGTAAGATCTATAATGAAATAAATGCGATGACAAACAAAAATTTAAATTCTAAAAACTAAAACTGTAACTAATGATGATCACGGGAAAGAAAACGGACAAGATTGTTCATGTAATTAATCCTCCTTTCATTTGGCCGTCTGTTTAAATTCTATAAAAACAGAGATCATTATCACTTATCAGTATACATCTGTATTATGTATATTAGTATACATCTGTATTATGTATATTAGTATACATCTGCATTATGTTTATTAGTATACATCTGCATTATGTATATTAGTATATACATCTGTATTATGTATATTAGTATACATTTGCATTATGTGTATTAGTATACATCTGCGTTATGTATATTAGTATATACATCTGCATTATGTATATTAGTATACATCTGCATTATGTATATTAGTATATACATCTGTATTATGTATATTTGTATATACATCTGCATTATGTATAGTAGTATATACATCTGCATTATGTATATTAGTATACATCTGCATTATGTATATTAGTATATATCTGCATTATGTATATTAGTATACATCATTATGTATATTAGTATACATCATTATGTATATTGGTATACATCATTATGTATATTAGTATACATCTGCATTATGCATATTAGTATACATCTGCATTATGTATATTGGTATACACCTGCATTATGTATATTAGAAATACATCTGCATTTTGTATATTAGTATACATCTGCATTATGTATATTAGTAAACATCTACATTATGTATATTCGTATACATCTGTATTATATATATTAGTATTCATCTGCATTATGTATATTAGTATTCATCTGTATTATGTATAAGTATACATTGTAGTATAAATATACATCTTATTGCTGTAACCCCATTTTGTAACTGACATTTATTACAATGCACCGACACAAAACAGAAAAATTCAAATTTTGAATGTAATATTTAAATATATGGTATCCTTCTTATCTCCAACGTTTAGTTACAGGAATTTTAATATCGGTGAGTGTAGGAGTCGTATATGCCT
Source organism: Dolomedes plantarius (assembly GCA_907164885.2). Taxonomy (NCBI): domain Eukaryota; kingdom Metazoa; phylum Arthropoda; class Arachnida; order Araneae; family Dolomedidae; genus Dolomedes; species Dolomedes plantarius. Next base: position 37,990,645 of record OU015493.1, on the reverse strand, counting down.
TGATTTAACTTGAATTTGAATGGTAAAAACAAAATATTCTTTAGCTGTTCAGATAGAACCTTTCCTGAAAAAAATACCACAAAGGTTAATTCAAATATAAAGTCAATCAATTTTTTTAAATAAAAAGTGTTTCAGAAACTTAACTACAAGGTTTACACATCTTAACACATTTTGCATATAAGTAACCTTTTTTGATAGAGATTCTTTCAAAGTTTCTAAGAATATCTTGATGTAATATTTTAAATTACTAAGAGTCTGGTATTTAAAGTGCCGCCTGATTTGATATTCTGTAAAGATTTCCTTTCTCCCACGCTTTAAGATAATTTATTCCTTCAGTACCTTTAAAGTTTTGAAACATTTTCGCTTTTCGAAAGCAACTTTTTTCTTGCAAAATGTGCCCCATTCTAAGTGAATTGATATGTATATAATTCGCTGAACTATTATTTTCTAAAACCCATATCGGTTATTTCTAGCCAGTTTTAATATTAATTCACTAAAGATTTCTACTCTCTGTATTATAAAATTTTATTGAGCTTCGGAATATGCAAGGCACTATATAGTACGATCTTGGACAGCTAATGCATTTTTTGTCAGGATGAAATAATCTCTGCCCTCCAACGCTCCGAAAAATTCATATTTTCTAGTGTTCGTCAGAATTGTCTCATATTTACGACATCAAAAGTTCCCATATCTGTGGCCTCGTAGTTTAGATTTTGAAGTAGGGAGCAATTAATTTTTTTCTTAACCACGGTGGCATTTGCCCCTTGCGGCCTTGCGTTTTCACCACATAAATGTTTTAAGGCTCACGAGAAAATTGACTAGCCAACTAAGTTCTTCTATAATAAAATCCTAGACCCAGATGCCCCCCCAAGGCACATTCCTCGTATTTCTACCAACATCTGCAGGCGGTATTTCCACGGGTAGTAAATGCACGTAGAGGATTATATCTCCACAACGGATTATGTGATGTCTCAGACTGATAGCTCGCAAGCTCTGATAACACTGAAGTTTGGTGGCAATACGTGCGATAATTCATTCTTTATTGTTTACAGTTAGGAAATCCTGTTCTAAGTAACCGGCGCCAGTATCTTTAACTGTAGAGATTCTGCCCTGTTTAACATATTTGTAGCATTTAAAAGCTTTTGGATGAGGCACTTAGTATACGCTAATTTCTGTATATATAGGGTGAGCCAAAATTTCATAAAAAGTTTAAAAATTCATAAAAAAGGAAGAAATTATGATAAAGAAGGGCAGTTTGCAAGAAAGGGCTCACAAGAAAGTCGGATTTTTTTTTAGCAGAAAAATAAAAATTTTAAAAAGTCACTGGTAGAGTCACTGGTCCAGCTTTACGAACACTAATACTCCCAGTGCACTATTCCGCCACCATATTATTCATAATAGTTTCCACCGCAGTAATGCGGCCCTCCACCAACGACGATTTTCCCATTCATGGCCGTTCCTCCAAATATCGTGTATCACGGTCTTTTATTGCAAGACTGATTTGCATAATTCTGCTGACTCTTTCGCATGTCAGCGCCATCTATAGGTGACTTTTCAACTTTTTAAACTGTTTTAACTTCTTTAGCTTTTTAAAAACTTTTAAAACTTTTTTTGGCTGTTAAAGCAATCCGACTTCCTTGTGAGCCTTTTCTTGCAAACCGCACTTCTTCTTCACGATTCCTTTCTCTTTTATGAATTTTTAAAGTTTTTACGAAATTTTGTCTCTCCTTATATTTGAATAATTTTAACCGATCACAATCTAAATGCTTTTTCCTGAAACGCCCCTTCTCCGCATCAGTGTAAGAAATCTTTTAAGGCAAAATACTTAATAATTTTCCTTAAAAATAATACATCCGCGTCTACATTTTCATTTTAATACCAGTGACAAATATTTGCCGTATTGTAATGTCCGACTATTTGGAAATATATCAGTAACTGTTTTTTAGACATATAGGTCTTTATTGAGCAGTTTCTAGATGTCACTGTCGAAATAGCTTATGGGGGGGAGGGAGCTTTAATGCCCTGTACAACCGATTTAGAGGAAATAAAATTTTTACCATCGGTTCAATGCTAGACTCATGGAAATGTACTCATTTATAACAAACAGAACTGAAATTTAGCGAGGGAGATTTTGCTGACTCGTTATATTCTCTACTTTTTTAGTAAGTTCCTTTAAATATTGGCGTCTGCTTTCCTAAAATTATTTAGTACCATGAGTTCGTCAGGTGTTTGTTATACAAAAGAAATGAGGTCGATATTTGCTTAATACTTTTTTGGGGGGGCAGGAGAGGGGGGAGCTCTTTCCGATGTGAGTAAAATGTCGTAAAGTTTCAGTGCTGTAATAAAAGGTGAAAAATGGCGAAATATTCAGAAAATATTTATCCGTCTGTATAGTTTCAGGGATATTAAAGAACAAAAAGTCAACGAATTGCATAAGAGAAGGAATAACAGTAAGCGAATAAAATGTCCCGAAGGGGATTTAGACGAAACATTGATAAAATAGTTCAAAGTGAAACATTATTTCGATTTTCCTTGAGCCAAAGCGAATTTCAACGAGAAGAACCACACTCAAACGGTTTGGAATCTGCGGAAAACTGCAACTTCTTCTTTTTAACGACGAAAACAAGTGACAATGATTTTTTGTGCCGTGATCCTTTCAAGACAAAAAAAAAAGAGACCAGGGAACAATGAAAATATACGAAAGAAATTTTTTTTGTGTGTATCAAATGAAAAAATAACGTTCAGCATTTTTGTAGCTCAAAAAAAAAAACGATTTTATCGAACATTTGGATTTAGGGTATCAGACTCCGATCAATATTTTAACGTAGGATTACGTTCCTCCATAACGGTCCTACGGAAAGGAAATTTTCCTACACTAAAACCGTCCGTCCGTACTTTGTGAGTTATAATTTTGGCAACGTGCCAAACCTAGACTGTATCGCTTGGACAAGCAGTAAACAGTTAAAGATAAAAGTACCAAAATACGTCAAAATGTTGACATATATATATATATATACAGGGCTAGATTTGAGGCGGAACACGCCGGAACAGCGTTCCGGTACCTCTCTGTAGGTACCTCTCTTTATCAATCATTTGGAATACTTCCCCACACACCCCGGAAGGTTACCGTTCCGACACCTCTATTTTTAGAAATCTAGCACTGCATATATATATATATATATATATATATATATATATATACAGAGGCTGTTCGCACATTTTTTAGATGATTTTGGTAAGCGGTAATAAAAAAATGTTTGCTGCGAAAGAAATAATTGCAATTGTACTATGTTTTTAAAATTCAAAATTATCGTCTGAGGCTTGAAAGTTTTGTTTTTATTAAAAATGGCGTTTTTAACAAAGCAGTGGTTCGAGGGCTACATTTATGCTCTTTCCGAAGAGAAATATGCTTACTCCGTTATCCAAAAACGATGTGAGAGTCATGGTTTTGTGATATCTAAAGCATCGATAGGTAATATCGTCAACAAGAAAGGAAAAAAAATGTCAAATTGGAGCCTCAGTGGGACAAAAATTCCAAACAAGTATCCAAGGAAAAAACGGACATCTTCGACTATTGCAAAGGTACGTTGTTTAATGTTAAAAGAAAATCCCCCTAGTCAAAGGACAGTTGCAAAATCATTAAAATGCTCGGTGTCCACTGTAAACAAAATGATAAGCGTTGATTTAAATCTTAAGAAAGCGAAAAAACGCAATGTGCATCATCTTCTTCAAAATCATATAGCTGAACGCATAGACACACTGCAGAATTCTATATGAGAAACACTTATCCAAAGAAAAATGGAAAACAATTGTCACAATAGATGAATCATGGGTGTATTTAAATGATTGCAACAAAAAAAGAGACATTTATTATCATAAAATGGGAGAAAAAAATTTAAGTACATGGTTCAAAGAATCGAAAGAAAGTTTTTCTAAGGGATTCATAATTGTTGCTGGTTTTTCTTATAATGGTAAGTTAAAAATAAAGAGAGTGGAAAAAATGTCAAGATTAACTCCAAATACTATCAGGAACATATTTTATCGCCAATTTTTCTGAATGAAATACCATCGCTTTACCCACAGTGCCATCAATCTGTGAGACTCCATCAGGACAAAGCTAGCAGTCACACATCAAAATCCACTGTAAATTTCCTAAAAGAAATGGAACAAAAACTGGTATCAAGGCCATATCCTTCACTGATATCCCTACTAAATCTCCCGATGTATCACCTATGGATTTTTGTGCTTTCGGACTTTTAAAATCTGCATTATCCAAACGTCGTCCCAAAACCCTTACAGGACTCTGGAAAGCTGTTCATGAGTTATGGGATAGAATACCTCTTCTGACACTTCAAAAGGCATTATTATCCTGGAAATTGCGGTGTCGAATGATAGTTCAGAATAAGGGATGTGTGAACAGCCTCTGTATATATATATATATAAATATATATATATATATATATATATATATATATATATATATATATATATATATATATATATATATATATATATATATATATATATATATAACGATAAGCAACGATAAGTAACGATAAGTAATCCTACGTTAATAACCCATGGCAGTTTCGTTAGAAGAGACCACCTGAAATTTGCTTTTCAAACTTAGCAAAATATAATTCAAAATTTGATGATTTCTTACAGCGTGTAATATAAAAAGGTACTTCTAGTTCAAAAATCCGTCATTTTTTAATAATTTTATTTCAGTTTTTGTTGTTTTTCTCAACGACAGATTATTTAGTATTTAACAAGAAGTCCCTCAAGTAAAAAAAAAACTGGTACACTACTCAATTTGAATTATTAATTATGCGAATTTGGATTCTAAATGTGTCATTAACTGAAATCTAAGTCATAAAATCAAAAGCTTTCGATGTATTACCATTTTGAATTCCAATTTAATGACTTCCAATTTTTTTCTTAATTAAAATGCATAAACATGTTTAAATACATAAAATTGCATATAATGTAGGGTTCGCGTGTTGCTCAGATGCAAATTTCTGGTAGCAGCGCTGTACATGCCAGCCAAAGTGAGTTCGGCGCAGGTGTTTGATCTATTTAAAGGGCACACGCTGAGTTGGCAAAAGCCCAAGACTGGAGTAGCGATACGGAGAGAGCGAGGCAAGCATGATGGAAGGTGATAGCGGTGTTTAACTGATAGAGCGTGTATTGGTATTTAGCCGAGGTGGCTGCACGACTTCGAGAATTAGCTCAGAGCCGAGGTTTACGGGTACTCTGCCTGAAGGATTCATTGCGACCTTTAGTTTCTTTGTACCGCGGGTTGCGGTACTGCTGTGTATTATTTTGGAAGCCCCAAGTCGGGCTATGTTAGTCTGCCTCTACGTAGAGAATAATGGAGTTATTCCGAAGTTAGCCCTCGTACTTTATAATGTGCCTGGACCGTTAGAGATATATAAGAAGAAAAGGAAGAACCACATAATAAATATTTTAAATTTTAAATAATATTGTAATTTTCATGAAAATATTTTCATAGCTTGATGTTTTGATCATAATTCTTACAACATTACCTAAACTATAAGTAGCAAATTATGAGTAAATCTAAGCATTCATTAAATTGAAAATAGTTGTTCCATTAACCTTTGAACGTATGTAATTTTCCGGTCCCAATATATCACAAAAATGACGTTTTCCAGAAAACGCGTAACGCATTTAATTTTCACTCAAGAATTTTTAGAGTGAATAATACATCATGTCTCTTAATATTCTCTAGACTTATAGGTTGCAAAAGGGGGAAATAAGTGAGATTTTTCTCTCCTCAATGTTAGAAACTCTTTTCTTCTTTGGCGCTTTTAAATTTTCTGGTTACTTTTGCTTTTGCAATTAAATAAGTTCAAACCACGGTTAATTTATCAGTGAAACTCCGGATTTTCAGTTAATATAAAGTAGACAAGACTTCTGTTTTAATGATTGCACAGACAGAAAAGAACTGTTTTGCTCAACTAATTTAACGCTTCATGGTTAGGATAATAAAATCTTGTCATTTTTGACCAAAACTGGCCATTTCAACTTAGTTGGATACCTTAATATGAGAAAGTATTTGTCCTCCCGTAGTCTTTACAAGCTACTACTAGAGCATTACATACACATTTGATTAGTGTACGTGCGTATTTCGTTAATTCAAATTATATATCTCCTTGACTCCCTTTCTTGTATAAGGTTATATGTACTGAATATTAATGAAAATTCCTTTCATTGTATTGGAGTGATATGTGTGAGTTCTAACGTCTGTAAAAAAATAAGCTTATGTGCTTGCTCAACATAACTTGTTCGAAGTTCGATGCAATTTGCTTGAATTCTTAGAAACTTTTAACTGCATTCAAATAAATGCAAATAAGGGACAGAGACCAGAAATCCTCTTTAACAAGCATAGCTTTTGTTTTATCTCAACTTTATAACCACTAATATTTTTGTCATATAAAATCCTTATTGCACAAGCTGTTGAGGATTCAGAAACTCTCCAAAACACCACTATAATGGTGACCATCTCGTAGTAAGTTTTTAACGAAACTGTTGTTCTCTTTCTACTTACATGAATCGTATAAATATACTGACAAAATAAGAACTTTTCTACTCCAATTTTGCTGTTGTGTATAAGTTTCAGCATTTCCTTGTGTCCGTTTACCGGGGTCATTTTGGCCATACCCTTTTTCTCTCACTGGACAGTGGGCTGCCTTTATCTTAGCAGTTCCTGCTCCAATTGGTCCCTTATTTCACTGCTCATGTTCACAGTCTACCAAGTACCTCACCATAATTTTTGTTTGGGATACCACTTTGACAATTATTTGATAGTTTTATTGTGGTCCGTAGAATAACGTCAACATCTATCTTACAACATTTATAGTCTTTTGATTGCTATCAATGGCCACACAGACAGTGTTTCTTTTATGCCACCTTAGTGTTCCTTAAATCTTTATTTATTTTTTGCCTCTGGAGTTTTTATACGAGTTTTATTATTGACAGTCTCTCGACCACACACAGCGGTGAATTATAACATCCAGCGCTGTTACAACCAGTTATTTTGTTATGCTTCTGACTTAACATTTCCTTTTTCAATATTTTCCTTTCATAATTTGCATGAGAAGGATCAGTGTATGTAAAAAGTCAATACAGTGAAACTTTTCTAGCCGACCACCCCTCTAAACGGCCACATTTTGTTCAGATCCTATAAAAGACTCCCTAGAGCCAATGTTTTGGAAGAAAACTCTTTCCGACGGCTACACCTCAAAACGGCCACTTGTTTTTGGAATCATTATTGGCCATCATAGAGAAATTTTACTGTGCTAGATTGTTATCGAACAAATATTAGAATATTTTCTAGTCATTTTTTAAAAATTTTCAAGCGTATTACAAAAAACCACATGGATTCTTAAGTAACTTTTACACAAACCATTCTAGGAAAACTGAGGATTCTAAATTCTTTTTCGCGTAGAGCCAATATTATAGAGGAAACCTTTTATACGTCATATAATGCCCCATAGTCTTACTCTGACTTATCTATTCTTATAATACCATGTTACTCAGATATAATATATTGGAAGGTCACATATCCGGAAGGATCATCTACGACATTAGCCAGCACGCAGATTTCAAGTGAATAATTTCGGTCCACCGAAGAGATGCGTTTTGGATCGTAATTACTGGATTTATTCAGCAAAGCAAGGCTGTTTATTGTGTGAATCGTCGTATTAAACTTCAAAGACCGCAGTAGTTATTCAACTGTTGCTAAGCTAGATCAGAAATGTGAACGTTAAATGGTTGCATTACATTAATCTGTACACACATTTATGGTACGGTACATCTATAAAAGCTATGCCTCCCTATTAATGGCTAATATAATAGAAATATTCTGCTTGCTAAAATGTCACGAGATCAGAATAAACGCATTAAGGGATCAAATAGGTTCCAAAAGGCCGAAATGGAGTCACTATTATAATGTTAGAGAATTCGTAACGTATTCCAACACTTAATTCAAGTCTTTAGTTACTACAGAAGTGTTACAATTATTTAAAAAATCATAGTTTTTAAATTATAGTAAGTTTTCCAAGACTTACAAGGCGAGTGTATAAAATGAATTACCTTTTAATTTTTTATATTGATAATTAAATTTTAATAAAATAACACATCTATAGCATCAATCCCTATAATAAATTCTATTAAATTTAATTCTAATTCAAATTTACCTCTGGAGAGGGGGTTAAGTGTTCCGGTCTCGTCACTTGATACGGTTCAAAATTACGGGACTGGCCCATAGGGGGGTAAATGCTGGTCCACCTATACGGTGCTCCCAGAGAAGTGGCCAGCAAAACCGAGGGTGTCATATGACGGTAAGGATAATGTTTGAATACCGTCTGCCGCATTGAGAAAAAAATTTATTTAATTTCAATATAGCTTCAAAATGAAGGTTTTTTGTTGGACAGTCGTCGATTCTTTAATGCCAGTCGTAAATCAAAATTCTCTGTTATTTAAAGTGGTCATTTCTCTTTACCTATATCAAAGAAAGCCTTTAATGACAACATTTTTTAATATTTTGCCATTTTTCTAATCACTCGAGCATTTTCTCGGCACACAGCTATATAGAGGCCTTGCTTTTCTGAAATAAAATATCGTTGCTTAAATTATTAGATTCCTTTCTCAGATGGCATCAACGAAATATCGTATTGCCGGGTAACTTTTTTTCTAGAAACTTAATCATAAACTACAGTGAAACATAATAAAATACAAGGGGTTTCAGGAAATTTGACATCATATGACGATCTAATAACTTCACCAGTGCTCGTTAAAAGGACCTAATATTTTAATATTATGTGTGAAAACATGTCAAATATTTATTTTGATATTTTAAATACACAAAAAACTTTTTTTCTTTTTTTAAATGGCAGGTACGTTCACCAAACCTGAATCCCTGTGATAGTTTTCCTCTGTATGTAAGTTAAAGACATTGTTTATGTACCCCCGTGTCGCATTGAAAATATGAGGATGCATTGGAAAGATGAAGGTGGAGTGCAGCATAATAAGGATGACTTAATCAGGTTACACTGAAAACGAGAAAACAAAAAAAGGTGACAGAAGCAATTGGATTTTTAAAATGAAGAACTTCATAATTTATTTTAAATTAAACTAGATGAGGCTTAGGGCCGGTGGCTTATTGCCGTTTTTACAAAAAGTTACATCGTAGATATCAGCAAAGGAGGGTCAGGCGGCCAACGCGGAATCTCCGATAGTTGTTGGAGTACTTTCTGCCAGGGCGTCGGAAGCGGGAATTGTGGAGGCATCCTTCTTCAACCAGGGTCTAGACGAGGTCTGTTCGATTTCAAACGCCGCTCCTGTGCTGGTATGGTCACGTGTCTTGATGAGGCAAACATCTGGAAATTGGCGACCGCCAGCACTTCCGCCAAAGCTGTACAACAAAGAATTATTTTGTGTATTCTAAGAGGGAAAAGGGATTAATGGTTAATCTTATAGCCTGTCGTTTGGCAACCCCCTTTTAGGAATTTAAGAAGGAATTTACTGATAAGCGCGAGACAGAGAGATTGTGCAAAAAGGGTGCTTTTTGCGTGTTTTTCCCAACTGTCTGGGGAAAATCTATAAACGTAGGAATCATGAGGGAGCTGTCCCTAATTGCGTTGCGTGGTAGTATGACACAATATGAATAAGTAAAAAGAGTTGAGTAGATTAACAGCAGTATTTACAAGGTTATTGAAAGCTTTACGACACCCCGCTTCTTTCAAACATAGGAACCTGAACAGGGAATCAGTGCCGCTTTGGTAACTGTTACCAATTGCATAATAAACGTAAAACCGCACATTTCGCAGGAAATGGAATACCGACTTAAAATGTCACAGGTGGCAAGCATATTAAACATTTGCAAAATTGTTCATGGAATCCTCATGCATTTATTTCTATTCATATTTTGGTTAATAAATATTTAATTACTTAACTCATCAGTTTTACTAGATTAGTCAATGTAGTTAGTTGCGGAGATATTTTTATCTCAAATGATGTCTAATTTTCTGAAGCACACTAAAAATCTACATTCATGACCCCGTTTTTAAAGAAACTGTTGCTCTCTTTCTACTCATGAATCATACATCATACAGACAAAAATAGTATTTTTGTTCTCCAATTTTACTGTGACGGATATGTTTCAGCATTTCTCAGATTGTAGCGTAAAATAGTCCTATTGAAACGAATTACCAGTTATTTTGTTATGCTTGTGATTTATAATTCCCTTTTTTAATATGTTCCTTTCATAATTTGCATGAGAAGGATCAGTGTATGAAAAAGTTACTAAATACAGTGAAACTTCTCTAGCGACCACCTCTCTAAATGCCAATTTTTTATCAAATCCGATAAAAGACTGCGTGGGGCCAATGTTTTGGAAGAAACCTATTTCCGACGGTCATTTCTAAAAACGACCTTTTGTTTTCTTAACCATTACTGACCGTCGTAGAGAGGTTTTACCGCATTAGATTATAATCTGACTAGCTGAATACCCGTGCTTCGCTACGGAGTGCATTCAAATTAAATACAACTGTCAATGTATGCAATTAATGCCAAAAAATATATATTGATAAAAAACCGTAACGGATATTCTTATAGACAAAATAATGTACAAGAAAATATTCAAATTTAATACAATGGTCAATATATGAAATTAATTTGTATGTTTAATATCCATAAAACATGCTAATTTGAATTAAATTCTTAAAAAACTTCCACCTCAATTAATCTAGTGGCTAGTTTTTATCTTTTACCGTATTTTAATATTTTTTTGTGTCAATTTATTTCGTTGTTATGCACGTGACGCAAAATTAATTTAAAGTATCACCAAAAAAAAAAGAAACCACGTGATCAGCATTTAATAAATTAAATTGTAAAAATTAATATTTAAAAATTCACCAAAAATCAGAAAATGGAGGTAAAGATTCGAAAATGATTTCATTTTAAAGAAATTTTTATGATATTTCTAGTGATGTAAATTTTACAACCTTCAGATTATTATTTTAAATGTAAATTTTAAAGAATGTTGCAAAAACAGCTTAAAAATTTAATTAAAAAAATCCAAGCATAATTTTTCAAAAACGTTTCCTAGTGCACCCCTACACTATAAGAAGAATCGCCATGCAAAATTTCAGCCCTTTAGGTCGAGTGGTTTGGTCTGTGCGTTATCTGTCAGTCAGTCAGTCAGTCACGGAACTGTTTTATATATATAGACGAATGTTAGAATATTTTCTAGTACTTTTTAAAAACGTTTAAAGTATATTACAGAAACCTCATGGATTCTTAAGTAACTTTTTTACAAACCATTCAAGGAAAACTGAGGATTTTAAAATTATTTTTCTCAAAATAAATACAATAATCTCACAGAGTCATTAGGAAAAACTACTACTGATTTTACTCTGATCAGTATATAAAAATCGATACAAAATAAATAACTGTCGATAAACAAGGACCAAAAAGTAATGAAATAAATGATTAATTGCTTGTTATAATTATGTGTCAGTGAAAGTGAAAAGTAATGCATTTATCCCTCGAGGCCTTTTTGATTTAATTCCAAAATCCGCATTATTTGTTATGAATGATAATCTTTGAGAATGGATACCATAACTGTTAGTTTTAATAGCCATGGAAATTACGGTAATGGCTTTTGGTCCGCGAAAGAAAATGGAGACGTCTCCACCATTTGCTCAAATTTAACGACAGAATTGGGGATCAAAAGCGGATGCTTGGAAATTCTTTCAATAGTTTATAAAGATAAGGTCTTATTTCACATTTCAAAGAATCCTTTGTCGTCTTAATAGCAATGGATTATATTTCGGTGCCATACCATTATGTTTTAGCTAATCCACAGAAACAGATCAATGAAATTGTAACGAAAAGAATATATCTTTTTTTATCGTGCATAAAGAAATATAAAATGAAATTTTTAAAATAATGCAAATGAACGAAATCATTAAAAATTTCAGTGCCCTAAAGTAGCAGTTGTGCTCGAGGTTTACCGTATAATATCAATACTACATAGAATTAAGATACGATTTCCTAAATATACATGAAAACCATCTAAGGTATGTATATAAGGTAAGCATATTTCATTTTAAAATCTAAAACATATAAAATTAAATTGAAAAATAATGCAGGAAAAGAAAATTTAACTTCTAAAATTCCAATATTCTTTAGAAAATTTTCTGTGTCATGTCGTGTTTGTCCAATACTACTGTTGTTGTTCCTAAATATGCGCGACCATTAGTATCACTATATACTTAGATAAGAAACTTGAAGAAGCCCTTACCCCAGTTTTGCACTGTGATGAGGCCTGGTTTGGTTGAGAGCGCTACGGTGATTTTTTGCTACACAAGGGCTAATTTGACCAGGATCTACAGCTTAAGGCCGATTGTTAACGGCTATAAACATCCATGCCAATAGTGGGACTCGAACCACAGACTCATACCGAAAAACAGCGCCCTGCACATACTGTGAAAAGAGAACAACACTTCACATGCTTGATAGAATGCATCAGTATGGCGGCATTCAAAATATACTGCCTTCAAGGGAACTGTGGACGTTAATTTTTTTTTTTACTTCTTATCATAGAGATATGAAATTTTGTACATATATACATTTCACCTTAAGTATATATAATGCCTTTAAAAAATTTTTCAATATTATTAAAATTTTAAGAATTTTTTTAAATTTTAAAATTTATAAACAAAATTTTAAGAATTTTTTTAAATTTTAAAATTTATAAACAAAATTTAAAATGCTCTTTGCGATTAAATTTTGAGATATTCCCTTGAATTTTAATGACTTAAAACTGTATTATAAACAAATTTGGGTATCGACTATTTAATCCCTTCAATATTTAATTTTTGAGAGATTTTTTTCTGAATTCCATCCCGATTTTCATCAAAATTTTGCCTGTTACTAAGTTATAAATCAAATTTAATTACTTAAATGAAGTTGGATTGTAAAATGCATACCCAGTTTCTTTGTAAACAGTATCAGGATTCTTCTTTATCAATGTCATGAATTTTGAACAAGAATTAAGTCGCATGGAGCATTTAAAAATTCTAAAAACCCTGAAAAATCTGTTTTGATAAAAACAGATTTAAAGTTTATTACTGCACTTGACTTTATTACTTACTTTGAAGAAGCTTCATAAATGATTTTCTACTAGAAAAAAAACTATATTGGTAGAATTATCCTAGAGAAATATACATATTTTTTACAGCAACACAATCAATATTACAATAAAGATTTTCTCAAATAAAGATCCACGGTCCCCTTAAGGGATATATTTCTCTTTTCAATCTAGGATCTTGCTTGTTTTGAGACCAATGAACAAACCTTTTTGTGTCTTTTATACCTCTTAAAATGCCGTTACATCTAGATGACTTAATGCGATTGCAGTTGGATTCAAATTTTAATCCTGCGGGTCATTCCTCATTTAATCTGCTAACTCCATGTTTCACTCCATGTCATAATTAAAACAATGAATAAACCCTTTCGTTTCTCTTAGACTTCATTTCCCTTTATCGCTGATCCAAAACGTCTTTTGTATAAAAATTCAGTGAACTTATATGGCTTCGTGTGTATGCCAATGGATTCAAATTTTGGCGGTTAACCCCCTTCCTCATTTTTAATCAGCCATTTCCATGGTTGATAACTAAGGCTACAAGATGTTTAAGTTGCCTCGAGGACAATGGATGGTCGTTTGATAAATTCAGGCAAAAATTAAAAACGACTTTTTTTTAGAAAAAAGTATTTGTTTTTCTACATAATTTCCCTTACTGTCCATACATTCATTTGACTGCCATTCTTCTTTTTAGTCCCCTCCCTAAACTAAGAATTGTCCCAGTGTCTCAATCAAATACCAAATTTGCATTTCCCCCAAAATGCTTATCATAGTTAAACAACGTATTTAAATGATATTTCCCTGAGACTAATATAGCCATTTATATGTTAGGGCAGTATTAGACTAGAGAGATAAATATTCCAGCTGCAGTTTATAAAATATACGGGAGAAAAGGTCAAATTAAGTGTTGCATGAAGATAAGGTATAGGAAAATATGAATACAAAATTATGTTTCATGTTTCTATGATCAGTATGTATCCTAACAAATAGATAAAAACAATGTTTCTGCTCTGAAAACCATTTATGTAAATTTGGATTCTTCAGAAATTCAACTCGTTGCATTATACATGTCTTAGTATCAAGGTTATATTTCCTTCCCTAATTGCAGTTCATCGAACATCTCTCTCTAGGGTGGTACTTCAGAAAACCTGACAAGGTGATAAGTTGACGCTAAAAATTTTCTACCGACTACCATTAAGTTTGAAATAAATCACAACCTTTCTAAACTGTTTTGAGGGCTTTTCTATAATTAAAATCTCTGAAATAGAGTAATTTAACTTTTCTCCCACACTTAATGTGTATTTTCCTAATTAACCCATTGAAAAGCGAAAACGGAATTAGGAAATTTTGTTACAAATTAAAATGCTTTGTTTATTTTGTTGAATGTATTATTAAGAGATAAAGGAATTAAGCACAATAAAGGGTATATTTCCGTTTCTTTGGCCAAAGCGTTTCATCTTAGCAAAGAGGATTTATGCTTTTTCTCGGTATTCGGGATATGTCTTACAAACGGAAGATATAACGCTATTATATTACAGAGAATAGAAAGACTTAGAGCACAATGTAGGAATAAGTTTGAGGAATAAGTTAAAACGAGCAATGAAAGATTTAGTTTTTCCCGTGGTGGGACCACCTGATAGGAGGTATTTTATGAGCCAGAGGGGGTATATGTAATTACTGAAATATATAAACATATAATTAAGGGAAATGTTTCCCGTAGGGTATAACGTTAATTTGCAAATGGGAACGCTAAGCCGTATAACAGCTTGATATATATACAAATTTATAAGCTGTCACATATTAAACGAAGTTGTAGATCAGCTCAGTTTACCATTACTGTTCCTTTTTACATCTTTAATTATAATGAGCAGAATTAATTGGAAAAAATTTAAAATTTTTGTCACATATTCTATATATTCATTATTTTGTTTCTAGAAATGAGAGTTTAAAACGAAATTATGATAATCTATAATTTACCATGTATGTTTGATAAAAGAAAAGATAGTTTCTATTTGACTTTTAACATAAAGTCTTTTATTTCCCCATTTTTAAGGTCATAACATTGTACTGATTTTTAAATCCTTTACAATCTGATAACTTTAATAACTTTGATAATTCCTTTTAACCTCATATTGCAATCATTTGCTATAAACGAAAGAACTTATTTAAATTAGTATTACTTTATACAATGTACTTCAGAAAATTTACTTAAAGAACAATAAACATAGCTATAAAAGTAAATAGATAATCTGTATGAAGAAAATAAAAATCTTGGAGTAAACTGTCATCGACGTGCTTCATATGATTACAAAATTAATTACTTTTCACGAGAAATTCTCTTGCAAAATATGAGTGAAGTTTTAAGAAAGTCAAGACATCTAAGTCTAACACTCTAAAACTCTAACCTTCTGAAACTCTCAAATGATCGCTATCTGCCCAAGGGATGATTTTCTTTATTAAATCATTTTTCTCCCAACCGTCTAGTCACAGGCATTTTCCTAACAAAAACGAACTAACAATGTTTGAAGTTTGTTTACCACTTTCTAACGTCACCAACTTGTCTCCTGAATATCCGACCTGTCTCATCAAGTACTTTGTCGCTCATCGTCGTCAAGTGAGGTCGCCAGCTTGGTGTGATGCTCCCATAAGCTGTCTTTCTTTGATGACCTATGTACGTAGGAATTAATATTCCTTTCTTTTTAAGCTTATGGGCGAGGATCTTTTAAAATTATGTGCCTTTCAAAATTCTCAAATTCAAATTATACCCACAGTAATGTTTATTGCGATTGAGTAATTCAATATCAAGATCTTTTACTTTTCATTTGAGTATGTCAGTGTATAATTTCAAATATAACTAAAAATAAATAATCCAACAGAGCTAGATAATTATAAGAAGAATGCACAAAAAAAAACAGAAATCAAGCACTCAGGGCTCCACGCACCAGGGACAAGATTCTGTAGTGCCGAAGCTGAACCAGAAATCGAGGTAACCGACTGGTCTCGTCATCAGGGAGCCAAACCAAATCAGTCACCTTAAGGGGAACTTTCTGAATAGGATGCAGGTATAACCAAAAGACATCCCAAGGCCCCTAGAAGGGACCCCTACAGAATCTTTCCTCTGGTCCGTGGAATCTTGAGTGCTTTATTTCTGTTTGTTTTTTGTCTGCATTTTTCTTATAATTATCTAGCTCTGTTGGATTATTTATATTTAGTTATATTTGTCCATTTTCAATATAAGGATATGAAGCAACTGCGCATTCTTTTATTGAAAAGTTTTATGTTTTCATTGTTAGGGTAGGTTTTAAGTTAACTTGTTTGGCAGTCTATACTCGCTTTTTAAATTTTTTGTTAGTTTGATTTGTTTATTTTATCTTTACATTGTATAATTTCAATGTATAGTTCCAATGTATAATTCAATGTAATATTAGCTTATAGGGAAATAGAATTGATTTCGAAAAGGGGCAGATCAGGGAAGGTTTAAAATTGATGTAAACTGCCGATGGAACAGCAAATGCATTGCGGGGAATGTGTTATCTCAAGATTGAGTAAGAAAATTGTCTGCCTTAATCCAGCTTTCATATTTAGAGGTCTAAATTGGTTATTGGGTCAGCGGTACTTTCTTTCAGTATTTTTCTCTTTTGAACGATTCTTACCGTATAAAACACATAGCTTTTATACACCTCCAGCTGTTTGATACTTTATTTAAATTTTCGAAAAACAATTTAAAATCGTTTTTTATTCATTGAATTATGTCTGATTATAGTTTAAAAAACAAACCCAGAGAAAATAATTACTCTGGTTACTTATGGTATGACCAAAATTGTATTAGTCAAAATTATTACTTTTTTAATGATAAACTCTTAACGTCATTTTTTTAGTATAACAATTCTTATCACTTTGAGCATCGCCTCTTTAAACTATTGGCTACTATCTAATGAATTTTTTAACATCCGGAATATGAAATATTAGTTTCAATTCAAACCGAAATTTATATCTTTGAATGTGCCTCTTTTCTTGGAGTGGAGCAATTTTGTTATAAGATATATGAAAATTGAGGTTTCAAATTGTTTTTAACTACAAGTAATTATGACATTTTATCACTGAGGATTAGTTATATTTTAATGTAGGGAAGATCCTTTAGTGATAAAAATTTTATTTGAGAGGAACGCTTTTTACACACCCTTTCCCTAAATTATAACTATTGTTTTCCTTGTGAAATATCTCTTTCTACCTATGGGTATCTTTCGAACGTTTTCAAAATTATGTCATTTGAGTCCTATTCTGGAAATTACAATTCCTGATTTATGCTGACACCAAAGAGGAAATTTATGTTAAACAGGAAATAAAAAATGGTGAAAAAAATAAAATTTCAGTTTAAACGTTGATATGATACTTTAAGCAATAGTCTAATACAGATTTTAGAAGATTGCTTATGTTCCATAATGCATTTTACAGTTACATTTGCTCCCAAATAAATTATCAATTTCAACTGATATACCTTTCAAGTACCCTAATGATGCATTTACAGTCTCTCTGATGGCAGTGTAATACGAATTTCATTTATATATATGTGTATTGAACTATTAATAGCTTACAATACTAGATAATCAAGGCTGCTAAAAGGGATTTGACTAGTGAAATAAGTATAAAGACATTAAAATAATTAATAAGATTCATTAAAAAAATTTTGTTACAATAACTTTGTCAAAATTAGTACAACATTTTTTTACATAGGGTGATTTCGAGAAAAATAAAAATACCCAAGAAATAGCGCCCAAGAAATTTAATATTTTTTATATATTATTTATTTTATATTTATTTATTATATGTTATTTATTATAAAATATTTCCTAAAGCTAGATGATTCTCACTTTGTTTTCATTCATTCAACTCATATTAACAAATGAGAAAAATAAAAAAATATCCTGGAAGAAAAGCTACAGTGTAAACAGTTCCTAATTAACAAAATTGTTAGTGGTTTTCATTTCATTTACATATTTCATGACAATGTGCGAAATTCTTAGTCCGTAATCTTCATTAGTCCGTCTGGTAAACGATGTTATCATATTTATCATTCAGTCAGAGAGTGCAAAAAACAATTTTATCTTTCTCGTCAAAAAAATAATGTGCAGGAAATAAAAAGAAAGCTGTACATCAAAATCAAATATCTTCCTCAAAATATGACATAATTTAGATTTGAGTAGCTGCAACACAAATACTCTTATCTCTAAAACGTCAGAAGAAATACATTAACCAAAAATGTTTTATACCAGTATGAGTATTTTCTTTAACTAATGCTTTTAGAAGTCAAAGAGCATGAAAAAAGTTTGAGATGGAAATGCCCCATATATATATATATGTATATATATATATATATATATATATATATATATATATATATATATATATATATATATATATATATATATATATATATACAAACGATAATATTTATATTTAAAGAACATTTATTAGTTCTTCGTTAACATAAATATGTGCAAGTATACAATATTCTAAGAGGAATTACATAATATTTCTAACCGGTTACATCCTATATTCTAGGCCATTTTTTCACTAATTCAGAAATTGAAACAACTTATCGTCACCATAGAAACAGTGTGGGAGCCTGTTGCTATGTTTAATCTGTTGCCACGGGAAAAACACCGATTTGATAAATCTTATGTTATTATCTTAAAATTTATTACATACATACATATATATATATATATATATATATATATATATATATATATATATATATATTAATTAAAAAGTATAAGATTATAAATAAATCAAACAATTTCAGTTTGACACTTGTCTGGGGGTGAAAATGGAAGGGAATATTAAAGACATTGTAAAAATTGAACAGTTTTTGAGATAACTTTACAAAAATTCCATTCATTATTTTTTTTCTTTTTAAATTTTAGTTTCGGCTGTAATGTATGGAATATATTTACTTGAATAATGATAAAAAACGCAACAAAGTACGTTAAGAGCAACAGAAATGTATACCAATGTGCGAGCTGTTTACATATGAGAAAATTAAATTAAATTTGATTTATTAAGAATTATTCGATGTACTTGTGGCAGTTTTTGTCATTTTAATATTAAAAAGTCTTTGAGATTTAATTTTTTTTTTGTATCAGTGTCATTTTTCGCCTTCCTTATACTAAAGTAACGAAGGAATATAGGAAAAATCTTATCCGTTCCGTCGCATTTCGTGACAATATATTTAATTACTGATTCTTCTAATTAAAGTTCTTTTCAACATAAGATAAATGTTGTAAAATGGTCTTATTATACACTAAATATAAAAAATATAACTGAAATGTCAGTCTCACGTTGCATAACATAAAATATCCAATTATGGAATAGTTTTATATTTGATCTATCACATTCCGAAGGAATTTGTCTGAGCCATAGACAGAGAACAAATACTGTATTTTCTTTCGAAAACGTGCCTCTCTCAGCATTTCGTCCTTTTTTACAAAACATTTGATAAAATATTGTGGGATATTTCTCGTTTATGTTTGCTTTTGGCTTAACAGAGAAATAAGAACAAAAAATATTCATTTGTGCTCGAAAAACATGCTAAAAAATATTGCATCATTCAAACGATTATGCCCCGAATCTCAAATATTTAAATATTTCATCAAAAATCAAAACTAATTTAAACTTTAGTTTACCCATAAAATATAAAATTGTCCCTTCACTTTATTTTTCACAGATTTCAACCAAAGCACAATATTTTCAAGAGTCCTTAAAGTTTGGATTTTGTTTCATCTTACATTTGAAGACTAATATTCTGACAAAAATTTGTTTCTTATACAGCTTATTTTACAATTTTCTGGTAATACTAAAATAAGTTTTCTGTATTTTAAATCAAGAGTTTAATCATAAAAAATTAGTGGAGGTCTGAAATAAATTTCAGTTTTGTTTAATTTAAGTTATCCTTTCAGGAAATTTAAAATTTCATTATTTAACTTTTTCATAGTAGCAAAGACAACATTTCTTTTTAACGTTTTTTAAACATTGTTGACTGTCTTATAATCACATTTTGAATTCTACAAGTTTTTATAAGATTTTTAATAAAGGAATTTCTGCTTAAAGCACTCGTTATAAAAAAACTATTTATTCATGAGGAAAATTATAATTGTTCTCTACTACAGAGAAATGCCAATAAAGATCAAGAAGAAAAATGCAGATGGCAAAGTCAAATAAAGATTTTTTGTGAATAAATTCTACACGACAGTTTTTTTGTCATCAATTTTAATTCTTTATCCATCCAATAAAACCTTTTAACTCCCTCAAATAAATCCATCATAAACCATTGCTAAAAGATTGGTCATGATCAAACAAATCGATAAGCCGCATGGAATTAAGATTTTTCCTTTCGTTATCTTAAACATTTTAGGGTTTTTAAGATTTGTGTAATCACATGCCTAGCATTTATTTATTTATTGTTTACTGCACCTATCCTTGGACCTATTTTAACCACGTTTTTATTAACTTGCTTTCTTGTTTGTTTGTGTGTTTGTCCCTTACAAATCTTGCAATCGATTTTTAACTAACTTCCCGACTAGTTAGACATTTGAAACTTTTAGAATAGCTCATAACACGATGACAATGCATTTTTTAAATACTTTTAGCCATCTTTAAGCAGAATTAAATTAATTTTTGGATATTTTCAGTTAATTTTGTTTTGTAGACTAGTGTAGCCATCTATCAGCCAGAACAGGAACGAAAAGTTAAATTCAAGTTAACTTCCAATTAACTTAATTTTCTTTTAAGTTGATGGGATAATTCATCAAAAAATTTTTAATAAAGTATTTATTAATACATAGAATTGTCAAGTTTATGTGATTCAACAGAAAATTTAAAAACGTGATCTATAAAAAGGTCTTTTTATCTTGTAATTATTTTGTTTATTTAAATTGTTTTGTCAGTATTTTCACACACTTTTCGGCGAGAAACTTTTAAAGTTCTCAAATTTATGCTGTAACTTAATTTTAATATTTTCAAGGAAATTATTGTTGATATAGAAAATTTTACAATGCTTATCAAATGTTTTAAGTTTTTTCAGTATGTCACTTATACTATACTGAGAAAAATTTTCACAATTATACAAATTACAATTATAATCTAGGTATATCATTTTTATACTAATTTCCGATAGTTATAAAATATGTGCTAAATATATTCTTTTACCTACAAGACCATTGGAGCTAATTTAAGAAATTCTCTGTTTCGAGATAATTCTGTAATATTATACCGGTTACATATAAACTCATGGTATACAAAAATTATTGCTTTTGTAAATATTTCTTAATCAGAAAAAATATTAGATTATGATTTAAAAGTATAGAAAAAAGCTAGATAGATGTGTTTAAATGACAACCAATATGCAGAAAATTGAAAGAACCGTTACTTTAGTTAAACTCAACAAAATCTCTCTGGCGATGTGAGGAATTCCCATCTTTGAATTTTCATTTCTAGACTATTCCCCTTTTCTTTTTCAGGCAACGCTTCAGGCAAGGATGTCGTCCTGTTCTTGCTGTTTTAAATCATTAATATTTTCTACGATGCTAATTTTTTTGCAACACAATTTTTTCTCCCATATTAGGCTTAGGGTCCATAATTTTTTTCTTTTCATGGGTCAGTCGACTCTATAGAATCTAATACAATCGTCCTCTAGGATTGGAGATTAAACCTGAACTCGTAATTTCAGGGATGGTGTTCAACGAACTGAACAATGCCGGCAATATGAGGAACTTGGTTAAGGAATCCTAGGTATTTCGTCTCTTGAAGTTTTTACATTTATAAACTGCTGTAAACTTTTTCCCTTGGGAATTCTGTGGGAAGAAAGTGCTTTATTAATTTCTATTTCTATACTATATTTTATACTATTTTATATCCTAAAAATTCCTTTAAAATGAAATCTTTTTCGAATCTTTACCTCCATTTTCTGATTTTTGGTGAATTTTTAAAGATTCATTTTTAGAATTTAACTTATTAAATGCTGATCACGTGATTTCTTTTTCTGGTACTTTAAATAAATTTATCGTCACGTCCATAACAATGAAATAGACAAAAAAATATTTTTCCCTTGCTAATTCGGCAGATGATTGGACATTATCCGAAAAAATATTAAAATACAGTAAAAGATATTTTCCTCAAACTGTACTATATTTACTGTACTATATTCTTTAGTATGTTCTACTAGATTTAATTTGAATATTTTTTTCTACATTATTTTCTCTCTAAACATATCCCTTATGATTGATTTTTTTATAAATATATATATTTTTTACATCAATTGTACACATTGATCATCGTATTTTTTATAAATATATATATATATATATATATATATATATATATTTATTTATTTTGGCATTAATTGCATACATTGTCCGTTGTATTTAATTTGAATGTACTCCGTAGCGAAGTGCGGGTTTTCAGCTAGTCTACTATAAACGAATTAATGTTCTTTTATAAAAAGATATTCCTGACAATGAATTTTGAAATGTGTTTCAAATAGCTTATTAAACTGTTAATGTATACAGTTAGTTTTTAAGAGTTTTGTTTAAATCCTAATTTTTATATTCTTTTTTTGAAATACAGTAATTATCTTCCAAAAGGTGGGTGTAGGAAAAATAACAGGAGGACGTATAAATGCATTTTTTTTTTGCAATTGTTTTCTCCATTACTTGCAGTGCGTGCATTTTGTAGTTAGGCTCCTGTTTAAGATAGGTATCCGAAAGATCCTCCCTCAATCGACTTTGAAATTCTATGAACATTAACTTACATTTGTCTTTACATTTGTCTTTACATTCTTTAACTTACATTTGTCTTTTGGGATTTATCTATAGAGACAATGATTCCTAATACTACCCGATCAGAAGATCTATAAAGTTATCAGTACAAAATTTGTTGTCATTCTTAATTCTTATTGTAGATTTTAGAAAAGCTGCGCATCCTTGAACGGCTAGAGTGCGTCTTACAGCAGATGGCAGACCATTTTAAGATACAGGTAACCCTCCTATAAAGCGGTATATAGGTTCCTAGAAAATGCCGTGTTGTGTGAAACCGTGTTGTATGAGACCCAGAGCCAGTACAAAAACGGGGGTTACGTACCGAAAACTTACTAAAAACAAACTTTAAAATTCCATATTAGCAATTTAATTTTTATTAAAAATATAAATGTGTGTATAACACAAAATGTAAAGAAACAAAAAAATATTATTTTCATTTTAATGCGACCTTAATTTAGTAAATTTCTTCCTCATCACTGCTCAGTACAATCAAACGAGAACGTTTTTTTCGGTTGAACGATATCACCTTCACTTTCAGAACCTTTTTCTTCATTTAGATTTTTTGCACCTTCTATCCTCTTCAAAAAATCTATAATTTTGGTTTGTTTCCTGGTTCTTACAAGGTCATTGTAGATTTCACAGTATAGAGATAGACAATTTTGCAGCTCCCTTTTGAATTTTCGGCTTCTTTCGGCGGAAGGATCGGCATTCAAGAAAAATGATTCAAGATTTTCAGCTAAGCTTAGGCCTTTTGTAATTTTATACAATTTTAAATGAATAAATTACAATTTGTTTATACGTTTTCATGTAAGTTTCATGTTTACGTTTCATACGTTTCATGTTTATACGTCCACTATAGTTTATTATTCATTCCCGTCATTATTTTAAGAAAATTTGGTTTTTAAATGTGTTAAACAAAAATCATGTCATCTAGTGCTATAGAAATACAGTGTTGTACAAAGGTTTTCGCAATTTTTTTATCGTGTTAGAGCGAAACCATGTTACAGGTTGCAGTGTTATACGAGGATTCCCGCAATTTATTCTATCGTGTTAGAGCGAAACCGTGTTGTAAAACGCCGTGCTGTAGGAGGGCTACCTGTACTTTCTCACAAAACATTACTTGTTCATAGAATCAGATTGTTTTTAACAAAATCTCCGTGGTTCTAATTTAATATTATGAAACACAGAAATTTCACCCTCTGAAGAAACTCTCATTAGTCTTTTTGACAAACTTTGTATGACTTTTCTGTATTTATCTTCCCCACAGTCAGTAAAATAATTTAATGTTTTCCGTGTAAAAAAAAGACATTTCTCGCGAACAGGAAGATGAAGCAAACTGCTAGTAAAAAATTCCACCCACAGCAAAATATTATGATATATTTTATGTTTGGAACACGTAAAAATGTTCCTTAACCATTTTTCTTTTAACGTAACTATTAGTCAAGAAAGTTTTTGAAATGGAGAGAGATGGGTGTCAGGAAATTAATATGACAAATAAATAAAATGGTGTTTAAATGATGCTTTTATAAAAAGAATATTCTTGACATCGGAAAGAGGCAATATTTTTTTAACTCCAGATATATACTTTATATGGCACTTTTGACAATCGCCTCGTAAATTTCCATTTCTTTCAATTTCATCTACAAAGTAGAAGACTGAAAAACTTATTTATAGACCCAAACTGAAGTACTACGTATATATAAAATAAAGTTTTCAATTTGACGTCTTAAAAATAGGATTTTGAAGATGTATTTCTTGAGTTTAAGAGCAGAATATTTCTGACAAAACACTTTTAACACCTACGTTGTATGGCGGAGTATTCCTATTTGTAACATACGGATTTGAAATATCCTATTTGAGATTATTTAGGCAGTACAGCCAAATTCAGCTTGACTATATGAACTGCAGAAACAAATTTTTGCGTTGTATTGCTGTTATATTTGAAAGAGCTGATGTCAGTTCTTTGGCAACACACAGCTAGAAGAAGAACGGATATATTAAGAAAACAATTCTTCCATTATTATCTTTTCACTTTTATTATTTGATGTAATATTTTACGAGCAGTTAGTTACCTCAAAATACTTAAAAGAAAATATAAGGAGAGTTAAATCGAGGATATGCGTTGTGTTGATGGTGAATTAAATGGGAAATAAATATTTGGAAGTGAATATTTCCAAATGTCGGAATTTTAAATGTGTTAAACAAAAATCATGTCATCTAGTGCTATAGAAATACAGTGCTGTACAACAACAACTCCGCAAACTTCTTTATCGTGTTTTCGCAACTTCTTTATCGTGTTAGTGCAAAACCGTGTTACAGGTTGCAGTGTTAGACGAGGATTCCCGCAATTTATCCTATCCCCATCGTATTCGAAATACGATGGTTCCGTTCTTGGTAGGAGTGTAGTTTGTAAAAGAAAACTATCAGAGAAACTAGAGACCTAGAGTGATATTGAAAGAAATGTCTAAAATACGTGTGAAACTGACATAAACGGACATAATTTGGATAACTCCTTACAAAATCCTGGAAATGTTTGCACTGCATTTGAACTTTTGGCTCGGTCACATGTGGCATGCTTCAAAGACACGCGTGTCAAATTTTAAGGAGATTCGGCGGTTAGTCTTGGATTGACAGCTATTTTAGGCAGTCATGTCTTGGTGCTGATCACACAAAAGATAAAAACGAGTTCCGCGTTTTCATAAAACATTCCAGATATTTCTTCGTAAAATTTGCTAGTTTTGCATTATAAGAATTGTAAGTACGATAAAATTTCCTGTAAAACTGTATTTGGTGGCATCATAAAACTCAAGCTTTCATCAATATTCCAAATATCGAATAAATAGAAACCTTTTACCCGAACAATATCATGGGTTTTCAAAAAAACGGTAATATGGACATTTGATATGCTTCAGTCATGCTTGGTAAAAACAACGGAGTAAACAGCTAAGCTTCGTGCAGAGAAAAGGCATTTGTGTTGTATTTGATGAAGCATGGAAGAAATTGCCAACCCTTTACGGTTTAGAAACTTTGTTGCGAACAATATATATGTGTAGTAGATCATCTCTTAGAAAAAGAAAGGTGAAAGACTTATCCAGTATCACTGACTGTGATGTTTTGTCATTTAAAGCACTAAATAAAGCGAGGTGACTATCGAGATATTTTTTATTGGCTACTTTACTAAGGAATTATGAAATTTTGGTACACTTTTGTAAAGAGCAAATTGACGAATACAATGATCCAACTAGCAAGTATTAAACATTTTGAGAAATATAAAATATTGGTTAGCTTTAGTCATTCTGGATATTGTTTTAGAAAATTTGGGTTGCTTCAGAAGACTTGTTTTAATATAATTAAAGCAATTTAATATGCTAAGGCGCAAATACACAAGGAAAACTCACAGTATCGGGGTTAAACTGTATGCTGAAGCGAGAAAGTAAAATCTCTGCTTTTCTTTGTAAGTTTTCATGTTGACTGTTATTTCATTTGTTCAAAGGTCGAGGAATTACTTGGATTATAGGCTTACTGAAGGGAGATTAAGGGAATAGTAGGCTTTTGATCCTCTTGGAAAAGTGAACGCAAATAAATAAGTTTGGAAAAGAAAATGTCATAAATAAAAGTTTTAAAATATTCTGCTACAGTTACAGTCAATATAAGTATTTCACCTATAATACTACAACAATATCGTGACTATAAATTCATTGTTTTCATCAACTGAATCTTGGTTCAATAAAATCATTCACTGTCATGTTGAAATACATATGATTAAAAACAGAAAATTTAAAGTACTCTCAGTTTTTGTTCATATTTATGGTACATTTCAAGCTTCTAGTGCATAGTACAAACGTGTTTTTGGTGTAATGAATTTTATAAATTGTATATCTGAAAACAGATTGGAAGCTGAACACATAGATGCTCTAATAAGAATCAAAATTTATATCCCATATTGAAATGGAATTAATCTTGATAACGTTCATAATAATTGGATGTCCCATAAAGATATACAACACAAACTTCTTTCGGCAATTTTGTTTTACATAGAATTTCTTGTCTAGACACTTATTTCCAAGATCATTTGAAGTACAAAATAAGCTATTTTAATATGCAATAACTTGCACAGTTATTTTTTCTGTTCTCATTACCTGTATAGTAAAAAAGATCCAAACTGATGAGGAAGTGGCATTTGGCAATATTGTTATACCATGCAGACGTCAGAATTCTGTGATCAGAGTAATAACGGATCCGCGAAGTTAAGAAAAAACTGGAGGAAACGTTGGTTATGCCACTGTTTTTATTTAGACACCCACGGTATGATATTTATTGACCACAAGGAGAAGAGCAAAAGAATCACAACGGAGTAATGGGAATCTTTAAATAGTGAAACTAAGCTGGATCGTTTAAATACTGAAACTAAGACAAGGATGCCACATTTCGGGAAAAAAACCTGGCAAAAGAATTACAACGGATTAATGGGCATCTTTGCAGGATCGTTTAAATAGTAAAACTAAGACAAGGAGGCCACATTTCAGGGAAAAAACCTTGTAAAATAATCACAACGGAGTAATATGCATCTTTGCTGGATCGTTTAAATAGTGAAAGACAAGGATGCCACATTTCGGAGAAAAATACCTGCCAAAAGAATCACAACGCAGTAATCTACATCTTTGCTGGATCGTTTAAATAGTGAAAGACAAGGATGCCACATTTCGGAGAAAAATACCTGCCAAAAGAAGCAACGCAGTAATCTACATCTTTGCTGGATTGTTTAAATAGGGAAACTAAGGAGGCCACCTTCCGGGGCGAAAAAAACTGGCAAAAGAATCACAACGGAGTAATGTTCATCTTTGCTGGATTGTTTAAATAGTAAAACCTGGCAAAAGAATCACAATGCAGTAATCTGTATCTTTGCTGGATCGTTTAAATAGTGAAAGACAAGGATGCCACATTTTGGAGAAAAATACCTGCCAAAAGAAGCAACGCAGTAATCTACATCTTTGCTGGATTGTTTAAATAGGGAAACTAAGGAGGCCACCTTCCGGGGCGAAAAAAACTGGCAAAAGAATCACAACGGAGTAATGTTCATCTTTGCTGGATTGTTTAAATAGTAAAACCTGGCAAAAGAATCACAATGCAGTAATCTGTATCTTTGCTGGATCGTTTAAATAGTGAAAGACAAGGATACCACATTTTGGAGAAAAAAACCTACCAAAAAAATCACAACGCAGTAATTTACATCTTTGCTGGATCGTTTAAATAGTGAAAGACAAGGATGCCACATTTCGGAGAAAAATACCTGCCAAAATAATCACAACGCAGTAATCTACATCTTTGCTGTATCGTTTAAATAGTGAAAGACAAGGATGCCACATTTCGGAGAAAAATACCTGCCAAAATAATCACAACGCAGTAATCTACATCTTTGCTGGATCGTTTAAATAGGGAAACTAAGGAGGCCACCTTCCGGGGGGGGGGGAAACCTGGCAAAAGAATCACAACAGAGTAATGTGCATCTTTGCTCGATCGTTTAAATAGTGAAATTAAGACAATCAGGCCACATTTAGGGAAAACAAAGGGTTTATTTTTCAATCATGACAATGCCCCTGCTCATTCAACTCTGACTACAGTGGCAAAACTATTACAATTAAGTTGCGAAATTATTCTTCGCCACCCTCCATATACTCCAAATTTGAATCCCTAAGGACTATACCTTGTCCACAAGGTGTAAAAATTTCTTGCAGAACAGAAGTTTCCATCGAATTCCAAAGTTATCAAGGAAACAAAAGCTTATTTTGCAGAGTTGGAGAAATCTCACTTTATCGAGGGGATTAAAAAAAGCTTGAAAATCGTTAGACCAAATGTATCGACATTAAGGGAGATTATGTGGAAAAAGTTCTCCAAGAGAGCCTAGTAGTGGCGCTGTTTTCTTCGGACTTTGCAGGTTCCGTTCAAATCCTGACAAACTTATTAAATACCTTCGTGTATAGGCCGGATGTGGCCACGTTAAATCTGTAAACCGGAAAGTCCTTCTATGAGGTGAGAGAAGGGTCGAGTCCTCCCCTCCCCCTTAACGTAAAATTTTAAAAGTAGAAAAATAAATTTTTTTTCAAAATGACGTCATTTTTATTATTTTTTTCACAGATTTATCAAACGACCGTAGTACTCTCTGACATGCAGTTGCAACTGTGTATTTCCCAAAAGTAAATGTCTGGACAGAATCAAAACAAATACCATTTAAATACTTGTCATCGAAAACTAAAATATCATATCTCGCAGTTTCAAAAACTATCAGTGTGTGAAAATATATATAAGGTAACACGAAAAATATGATAAATATGTTTTCTTTTTAAATATGAAAATTAGTTTACATAAAGTTACTTTTATGGCTACTACACAGCAATTAATAACTGACCCTACGTCTCTCGGTGTCTGAGGTAAAATAATTTCGTCCAGCAGGTTATTCTTAGTGAAAAACATTACAACCGTAAAGAGTTAACAAGCTTGGTTATGTGCAAACTATAATAAAATACTGTAACAAATAATTTTCAGCATTTAAATGTAGTTTTTTGAAAGGATTCTTTGATATCACAGAAATCTTCAAGGTACTAAAATGATTTCCCTGTGTTTCTCACATTCAAATAAACTTCTTAAAAAGCAGCGAAGAATTGAATTACATATACAGTTTCAAGATCCAAAGTTCTCTTATTTATTGCATAGCATAATTTTGAAGGTTCTTCTAACATATTTGTCTTGTAAGGATGTTTTAATTAATTTGTAATTTCACCATTTACACTTTCTATTAAGTGTAACTGAATCTCTTCTGAAGTTCTCGATAAATGTTTAACCATTATATCTTCACCAATGTTAGAAAAATATTGTATTTTAAGGAAATGTGTAAGGACCAGGAAAAACTATTCTTGTTGTTCAAGGGTTTGTAAATCTCTCTCGGCAGAATTGAATGTCTTTAAATTAATTACCAGTACGGGAAATATTGATTCCTGCAAGGGAACACAGTAGAGGATAACTTGTTACGATTGTCTGTAATTGTTTGAGATTGATTCAATTTTCTTTTGTTACAATTGATTCATTGATTTAGGTCGAAAAAAAGATTAACGAGCCATTAGTTACAATTCAGTCTGGATTTTACTCTAAAACCTTCTCTTTGTAAATCAAATGATGCTCGTAAAATTTTAACCGTTTACGTTGGCCTGAGATAATGGAATTCATTTAAAGTATACATTAAAAAACAATAAAAGGTTTTCAAAATTCCCATTTTTTCTCCTATTTCCAAATGCCGTAAATGCGAAAAGCCAATTCGTGCAGGGGTATTAAGTGCAATATTTATATTAAAGTTAAATTATTCAGAACTCACTTAATACTAGATACTTCTGAATCTGTTTCTCTTTTATTAAATACTCTTTTGATAAAGATACGTTGAAATAAACATTGAAGTTATGTAGTTTTCATAAATTAACTTTCTTCTTGTTAATGCCACGTGTTGTATGTTCTAATCAGTTTCTATTCTTAAGAGTTTCAATTTGAACTGATACTACTCATCGCAGATTTTCTTTTTCTCTAAACGAGAAAGTAGATTTATTTATGTTAACTTTATCATTTCAGATGTTTAAATTTGTCATATGATCATTTTATTGTTGCAAAACTTGTAGTTTATATTTATTCCGTTTTAATTCAGATACGCATAAGAGTACGGCCAATGGCGGATCATCGCACAGGCTTAAGTTGTGCGTGTTTGGGGCCTCCGATTGTCAGGGTCCATCGAGAGTTAGCAGCTTCATAATTTAGATATCTGTGTTTGCAGTCTAAAGAATGTCAAGTCCAAAATCGTAGTTTTGAGAAAAACGGTATTGAATAAAAAACGGCTTTTGTAAAGTCAGTTTTTTTAAGTTTAATTTTTATTTTATTTTAAGTAAATTTTTCCAATTTTATTTTTGTTCAGTAAAGAGTGTTGAGTCTTTGATTGGGACATAAGCCTTTTAACTTGTTTGTGTTTTGTTTCACATATCCCAAATTTTCCCTGATGAATAAAAATATTTGGGAGTGGAATTGGACTTAGCTTTCTGCATCCTACATTAGCCCTTGACTTTTCAAACATGTCTGGTTTGATAACTCCTTTTTGCCCATTTTGAACTTAGCACTCTTAACACAACAAACAAACAAAAACACACACACACACACACACACACATATATATATATATATATATATATATATATATTCTACGTATCTCAAGCAAATATATTATCTTTAGGATATTATCTTTAAAGTTATTATCTCTTGGCAATTTTCCATTTGTCGAACGACAAACGGCGTTGTACAAGTTTTCACTGCTTAATAACTTACAAATAAAACTTCTTTTTCGACCGTGAGGAAATAGATCTTAAACAATAAATAATAGTTATTAATTGCAATTAGAACAAGAGGCCTAAAAATTAGGTTGAACTTCGAGGCCTCCAAATGCTTCATTCGCCACTGATTGCGACATATAAACTTTAGACTTTATGATACATTTTTTAAAAAATATATTGGAGTTTTTGATTACAAGTTTTTATTCGTATTCGTATTGTTTCTCTATCAGACTGTAAGGAAATAAACCAATTTAAGAGAAAACAGATCACACAACTTCTTAATACCCACAATAAAAAATAAATGGATGGCAGCTATTTTCGAGCTAATTAATTGTTCTTCTTCAGGACCGAAATGTATTACGAGATATTGTCCCTATGGACTAATCACAAATGAGATGGTCATCAAACTGTTTGATATAAATAAGCAAAACAAATGAAAATTCCATAACAATGGCGTGGGAGGTATCAAACTAGCAGACTAATGAATGGAGTGGAGACATTTGAAGAGGAAACAAGGGGGCGAAATTTTACGACTACCAGCCTACGAATTGCGCCCACACTTTAAGCCTACAAATATAGCAGGAATTTATCGGTAAAGCGAAGAAATAGAAAATTGAAGATGGAATTATCAAATGAATCCAAGATATACCGGAATAATATTGAATGTTTAAGAAACACGGAGGAGTCTAGGAAATTAAAAGATTCATTTTGTCGCAAGTATTTTTCCAGACATAGCATTAAGTAGACGTGTCATTGTCATCAACTGCGGAATTAGCACATTTAGAGAAGTTTTGTAGAAGGTCTATTTCAGAGGCTGAGTTAGTATAAAGAACAGTTTTCACATTCCAAAATTTCAATATTTGCCCGCATTCCTAGGAGTCTTTGCCCATTTAGCAATCGGATAATTCTTTATTTATAAGATAGATTGAATGTTTTTTTAATACGCTTCTCAAGGACATGTTTCGTTTGACCAATATAAGACAAATCACAATGCCCCAAGGCAAACTATTAACCCATTTAGGACCGCTCCATGTTTCCTTTATTGGAAATGCACCAAACAATTTTTTAACACTTCTTAGAACATTAATTACACAAATAAGTTGTTTCCATAAAATTAAATTTATTTTTACGAGAGTTACAAAATGTTGCGTTTTCGCAACATCAGTCCAAAGCGGTATAAAAATTTTAAAAATATAAAAATTTTAAATTATAAATTTTTTTTAAATTTTCAAATCATTGAAACATTTAGCATGAAGAGGTTCATTACACTTACTTCATACAGAAATTGTTTGACTTTTGCAGAGTTTACATTTTTTTTGTTTAATTTCACTATTTTTAGTAATAATATGGCCCGTATGGTTTTTCCGTGTTTTGTTGAGAATTAGATTTTGAATTGAAGATGGTCTTCCAATATGTGAATTTTTAGGTAAAACAGAATTCATCTGCATTTCTTCAAGCCTTTTTATCAAAGATATGGCTCTCTCAAAGATATACACTGCTGGCCACTGTAAATGCAACACCCTGAAGGAAACATGCAAATAACATGAAATTTACAACATGCATTAGCGGAGGTGAGATATGCAAATGATTAGAATTTCAGCGCAGACGCACATCACGCGCGCTTGTGGCGCCACTTCAAAGCGCTATTTAAGGCTTGGAGATTTCGACGATTTCAAGTTCGGCAATTATGTTTTTCTTGTGGTTTTTTCAAAAAAAAAACGATCAATTATGCCTCGTCGAAAACAGCGATCATCTATTGATGATCGCTGTTTTCCGAGTTCGTCAGAGGAAGGATAGTGGCCTACCGAGATTGTGGATTATCTTTCAGGGAAATCGGTACTCGTGTTGGACGAAACCAAACAACTGTAATGCGTATATGTGATCGTTGGATGCAGGAGGGTACGACGGATCGGCGCATTCGATCGCATCCATCTCAGCGCACCACTTCACGTGATGACAGGCAAATTGTGCGCAAGGCAGTGACGGATCGCTCAGTTATATCACGAACCATAGCACAGCACATGCAGTCTGTAACGCATCATCCAGTGTCTGCGCGTACCATTCGACGCCGTTTACAGCAGAGTGGTCTGTCCGCAAGACGTCCATTGCTTTGTCTACCCTTGACGCAGAACCACAGACGTCTCCGCCGCCAATGGTGAGATGACAGAAGGATGTGGACGGCAGAATGGAATGAAATTGTCTTTACTGACGAGTCACGCTTCTGTCTGCAACACCACGATGGTCGCATTCGAGTCTGGAGACACCGTGAAGAGAGGATGCTGAACAGCTGCGTTATGCATCGCCACACTGGTCCTGCACCGGGTATTATGGTTTGGGGCGGTATTGGATATCACTCTCGCACGCCTCTAGTACGCATTGCCGGTACTTTAAACAGCCAGTGCTACATCTCCGAGGTGTTGGAGCCAGTTGTCCTTCCTTACCTTCAGGGCTTGCCCAAGCCATATTTCAACAGGATAATGCGCGACCACACGTGGCACGCATTGTCCAACGGTTCTTCGTCAATCGCCAGATTGAATTGCTTCCCTGGCCGCCTCGCTCTCCGGATCTTTCGCCGATAGAAAACATGTGGTCCATGGTTGCTCTACGATTGACCCAGATTCCATCCCCAGCTGCCACAGCAGATCAACTTTGCAACGTGTGGAAGCTGCTTGGTCTGCTGTACCCCAAGAACTCATCCAAAGTCTCTTTGAATCAATGCCGAGGCGTGTGGCAGCGGTGATCTCCAACAATGGCGGCTACTCTGGCTACTGATTTTGGCAGGAACCACACTTCACAGAAGTCTATAAATTTAATCATTTGATACTTGGTCAACATGTTATCTACAAAATAAATTTTGTTGTGATATCTCTTGTCTTTCTTGGTGTTGCAATTTGGGTGGCCAGCAGTGTAGATATCTTAAACTCTAATAAACTTATTTTAGAATTCATTACATCCATGTAGAGTCTCCATTTTTCCCATACAATATGCTCCTTTTTCTTACTATATTGCTTACTTTTACATTTATTAGGAAAAAAAATGTCGATTTCACCTGCAATGTCTTTAGGTGATTCGACATTTTCACATAAAATATTATCATCAATAGCTTCTTCATCCGTCAAATCATCCGGATCTGGAGGGATAATGACGATTTATGGTTCCTCATTAGCTTCTGTTGAGGACGATTCTGAAATATCATCATCTTGCCCATGAAAATACTCCAATGTCTCTTCCAATGTCAAAAATCGCTTTTTTCTAGAGACAAACTTATCCGAAATGCAAACAATACCGATTTGCTGCATGAAAAACTAGACAGCACTAATAAAACACATTGGAAATAAATAATTCACTTTGGACTGATGTTGCGTTTTCGCAACATTTTTAAAAATATGAATTTAGAAACATAAAAACAAAAATTATAATTTATCTGTTGAAGCCATTTTGTTCTTTAGTCTCTAGTAAACTCGGAACAAGCATCAAATTGGAAATTTAACATGTGCTGCTATCTAAGGTTATAATTTGAAAATAGTCATTTTTTTCCCTTTCAAAACACCAGAAAAAAACAATTTTTAGCAAGTGCTAAAAGCGGGGAAATGAGGAAACAAAAAAATTATTATGATCAATTGAAATATAGAGAATAAAATAAAAATGTTACTTCTGACATACAAAATTTTGAACATGCCTTTAAAAAATACAGAAATTAATGTTGCGTTTTCGCAACGCCAGTCTTAAATGGGTTAACACCCCAGTTAAGAAATTGAATATTCCTGTTAAAATCTAAGAGACATCAAATATTTTTTCTCTTAGCATTAATTTAGAATACTCTCATTTCTGATATCTAGTATATATTCCTGTATTTCTACTTTCTACCTTCTAATATTATGTGTACCGAAATTTATGCAGAAAAAATAAATTTAAAACAGTTGGCTGAGTATTTTCTTTGAATATTTTCTTTCTAATCTTTGAACGATCTGAAACTCCTGTTAATGTCTTATGAGACGGAAAAGTGACACTTTATAGAAGAAAATAATAAACCTATATTAATAGGAAAATAAAACAAGCCAAAATACAGTAGGAATTATATCTGAATATTGCAATTGAACGAAATGTGTTCACATTATACTTAGACAAACTCAGCAATATCTTAAATAAAGCATCACTTTCAGAATTTACGCTTTCACTTACAACATCACCCCAAAATTTTAAAATAATTTCTTCACTTCCGTAAGCTGTAGACCAACTAAAATAATTTTCAAAAACATGCATTTTTTAGTACATGTACAATGTTCTGCAACATTTCCAAAGTACGAGGGTTGATCCAAAAAAAAGTTTACAAGGCAAATGAAAAAGTATTTATTAACAATAGAAACAAGATACAAATGGGAATCAAGAGACACATCTGGCCTTCACTTTTCCACATAGTCGCCAAACCTGTTTAGGCATTTGTCAGAACGTTTGACCAGCTTGTTTATCCCGGCTTGGTAGTAATCAGGGCCTTGCTCATTGAGCCATTTCCCGGCAGCTGTTTTCACTGCATCGTCTGAGGTGAACCGTGTTTCGGATAAGTTTCGCTTCAACGCCGGAAAAAGGAAATAGTCACTTGGAGCCAAATCGGGGCTGTATGGGGGTGATTCCAGACCTGCCACTTGAACCTTTGCAGCAATTCCTGAGTCTGGCGAGCTGTATGGGGCCTGGCATTGTCATGCAGAAGAATGACGCCTTTGCTCAGTAATCCAGGCCGTTTGCGTCGGATGGCTTCACGCAATTTCGTTAAGGTGGCACAATAACGATCGGCATTAATGGTATGGCCACGCTCCAAATACTCGATTAGGATAACACCAGTCGTATCCCAGAAAACGGTTGCCATCACTTTACCGGCAGAGGGTGTAACCTTAAACTTCTTCCTCGTCGGTGATCCAGCGTGTTTCCACTCCATCGTGGCTCTTTTGGATGTGGGGGTGAAGTGATGAAGCCATGTTTCATCACCGGTAACGATGCAATCAATGAAGTGTTGTCCGTCTGAATGGTATCGCTGAAGAAATGTGAGGCTGCACATCATTCGAGTGGCTTTATTCTCCTCGGTCAACGCACGTGGAACCCAGCGGGCACAAACTTTGGAATATCGCAACTCATCGGTTACGATACGCTGAACGTTGCCATAACTCAGGTCCAACTCTGAGGCAATCTCACACACGGTTACTCGTCGATCCCTTTGGATGATTTCTTCAACAAGTGCCGTGTTGATATCCGTCCTTGAACATCTTGGACAGCCGCTCGCTTCCATATTGCGGTTTTCCACTTGCTCCCTGCCCGCTTGATAAGAACGACACCATTTCGCTACCTGTTGTCTACTCATTGCTTTGTCCCCGTATACCTGAACGATTTGTCTGTGAATTTCGGATGCGGCCACATTCTTGGCTCATATGAATCGAATTACGGCTCGCACCTCTATGCGAGACCACTTTTCTAGACGTCGTGCCATTACTGTCGCTCTTAAGTGACTGCGTACTGACGCTACTTACTCGTAGAACCGCTGTAGGACAACTAGCGCCATCTGTCAACCACCCTGGGTGGAAATATTCGCTCCACAGTTATTACGTTTCAAATGCTTCTGCTTGTAAACTTTTTTTTGGATGAACCCTCGTATAAATCCCTTAAATATTTTTGGAAATTCAAATTACTTTTACCTTTTTCCTCTTTCAAGCACAATATTCCTAAGGCTGTAAAAGAATCTTTCACTCCTTAGTTGCTATGACAATTTCTTTAAAGTATCATCTACATTTAGTAAGAAAGAAAAAATTCGTTTTAAGAATGTTAATAACTGTTGAAAATATCAGCTTTTGATTATATGTGACCCTTTCAGTCTGAGAAATTTTGATATATTTTTCTCTTGTATAAACCAGATTGTCGGAAAGCAATATTTATGGTTTGGCTATAAATATATGTTGTTTACCAATAGTAATCTTAACTAGACGCACCCAACACTCGTTTTTCTTATTTCTAGGAAAGATGCCTAATAACATTTATTTCTCCGCTTTACTTTGTCACACAGTTTAATACATAGTTCAGACACACCTTGGTTTAGCTCTGCATTCAAGGTCAAGAGGATTTCCTGTTCTGGTCGACATTAACGATCTTCATAGTTCTTTCTTGACCAAATCTAAAATATTAAAACATTTTGTAGGTTTAGTGATAACATTTGGGTACTCTACAACAGATATATACTTACACATTACTTCGTAAAATCAGTTAATTTAACCACCAAATTACTAAAGATAACGAACGATATGAAACTAACAATATACGTTACTTTAATATGTTTTGAAATCGAGGGCTTGCACCTGATACAATTAAACTTCACTCGAGACAGCATACATGTATTATCTTCATGGTATACGGTGGCTTGAATTTATCATCGTTGTTCAAACAAACGCTCCCTAAAACTCATTTCGTTTGACAAGCTTAGACTTTCAAGTATTATCTCATACCTCTTACTCGCGAAAATCAATTTAAAGAGCATAAATTTTATTACCATGAGATAAAATTTGTAAGTTTGAATTACCAATTTGTACTGTCTGATACCTACGCTCCTCCTAGAGTTGTAAGTGTCTTTCAACCCCACCCAGGAAGAGGGAGCGCTGAACAAACTTTACGTTAAACTGTTGTAGTACCACCAATACACTGAAGAATCAAGCAGTAGCGAAGGTGATGAGCTGAAAAGAAACAATATCCATTTTACGCAGTTGTGGTCAAAATATATCTTGTAATCTTTTTGCTAAGTACTACTAGTTAAACTATAAATACGTTTGAAAAATTGGATGGAAAATGCCCTCGAAGATGGGACTATAATTACAAATATATATATATATATATATATATATACTAGCTGAAAACCCGCACTTCGCTACGGAGTACATTCAAATTAAATACAACAGTCAATGTATGCAATTAATGCCAAAAATATGTATATATATATATATATATATATATATGCATTTATAATAAATACAACGATCAATGTATGCGATTGATGTAAAAAAAAACATATTTATAAAAAAATCTAACGGATATTTTTGTAGACAAAATAATGTAGAAGAAAATATTCAAATTAAATCTGATAGCACATATTAAAGAATATAGTACAGTTAATATAGTACAGTTTCAGGAACATTTCTTTTACTGTATGTTAATATTTTTTGAATAATATCCAATCGTCTGTCGCATTAGCAAGAATTTTTTTGTCTAATTCGTTATTATGCACGTGACGCAAAATTAAAAGAAAAGAAACCACGTGATCAGCATTTAATAAATTAAATTCTAAAAATTAATCTTTAAAAATTCACAAAAAATCAGAAAATAGGGGTAAAGACTCGAAAAATATTTCCTTTTAAAAGAATTTTTATGATCTTTCTCGTGATATAAATTTTATAACCCTCGGATTATTATTTTAAACGCAAACTTCAAAGAATGTTACAAAAAAAGCTTAAAAATTTAATTTTAAAAAAATCTAAGAAGAATTTTTCAAAAATCTCTCTTAGTGCACCTCTACACTACAAGAAGAATCGCCATGCAAAATTTCGGCCCTTTATGTCCAGCGGTTTGGTCTGTGCGTTGTATGTCAGTCAGTGAGTCAGTTACGGAACTTATATATATATATATGTTAAGCATTAATTGAAAATTTACAGGGGGCTTTGAAATAACTAATTTCTAACGTTTATAGCCATGATTATTCAGAGTCAATCAGATTACACGCGTCTACGAATGCATAGACTATAGGAGTTATTAATAGAGTGGGATAGTCTTGGGGAGAATCAAGAATGGAGAATCACAGGCATTCATTGCGTGGTGAGTTGTTTTGGAGTTCAGACTAGGTTTCGCACAAAAATTATTTGCAAATTCAGCAAAAGATTCTTCTCGAACATTCGGCAGACGTCAATGAGCATGCGCGATAAGTTTAGACGCCTTGAGGAACAATAGAGTTTTCGGCAGAGCGAGATTAGCATTTGGATTGAGCGGTCACGCGTCATGATGGTGAGAAGATTACTTGGAAAACTAAATTATGCGCGGATTGAATTCGAGGGTATTTAAATTAATAGTTGGAATAAACATGTTGGATATAATTAATTGTAATCATTTACCACGGCCTATGTTTACTGACTGTAATATTATTATGTATTAGGGAGTAATTAAGAGGGATTTACGATATAAAGATCACGAATCGAGGCATTTAGACAGGCTCGTCATATATATATATGAGCCCACTAGAAGGGGGAAACTGAGATCCAATGCTGCTGGGTACGCTGGAGTAGTATATATTTAAAATATCATTTGGTAGAATTTTGGACAAGATTGCATTACACATTGGAAATACAGAGCTGAAAATAGAAAAGATGATGGTAAATTCATATTCATTTTCTTAAATAGAAGTTTAAAGTCGAAATGAGAAAAAAATGCAGTATGATACTTTCACTGAACTTTCTGGGATTAATACATTCATCTAACTACTCTAGTACCCTGTTTTAACGAGAGCTAACGGTCTTTTACCACTCTTGGACGCTCACAGCTTGTTTTCGCAAGAATCCTGAAATGAAAGTAATAAAACCTGATTTCTCGTAACTTTAGATCAAGTAAGTAATGGCCCGAACAAGAGGAAATAAAGAAGGGAAAAGCATCGAGCTGAAACTTTTTCTATAGCCTTTCATTGACAGCGGAATTTCCAAAGTAGATATAATTAATTACACGGTGTGGATAGATGGTAAAATTGAATTCTACGAGATATAAAGCCTCATATAGGTTTCTGTGCTATGCTGTGGTCATTGAAATACTATATGATGCCTTAAAAAAGGATAGCAGTTGAATTTAATTGCTCCTGATTAAAAATTTCCAATAAGAAAATTAAAGGAAGCGCCTGATAGTATTTTTTCGGGATATACGGGATAGATAAATTAATATTTTTTTAGAATTGACATACGAATGCATTATTTATATATATATACATATATATATATATATATATATATATATATATATATATATATATATATATATATATATATATATATATATATTAATGCCTCACTAAAATTAATTGTCCTACATCTAACGAGTATCCTAAATTTTTCTCAATAAAGCCCAGCCCTATTTCAAAAACGAAATCGGAAATCGAAATAAACTAATATTCCCTTTATGCACGGGCAGGAAATGTATTTTTACACTTCTGTGATCTCGATCCTCCTTCGAAGGAATACCACATGATCGGGGTCAACCAATTAAAATAATTATAAGCCTAGCGGCAAAATCAGAAGTTACGCAGTATAAAAGGTGAGATAGAAGATTTTCGCTCTCTCTGCTTCATTACTTCCTTGCCGCGTACTGCTTCGAATCCTATACCATAATGTAAAATCTGTATGTTCAAGCCCCGGAAGCCGACCAGGGGTGTGCCGCCAGCATAGTTTGTGTGTGTGTCCTGCTGAATCCGGAATGTCTTCGTTATGTGGTATAATAAAAATACTAATATGTATCGCATCATTGTTGTGCTTCTTCATCAATGCCTCTGCTCTCTGTGATTATTTCCTACCCGATGTGTTTTGGCTCCTGAAAAAGATGTTCGTCTCTGGATCTCAAATGCGTGTGCGTTCCTGCTCTTTCCTCGAATGTGTCCACCGCCACGTCTACAAAATTGGGAATCCATCACCTGTACCGGTATATTAGAAGCATTACCATGTAATACTTCTAATATACCGGTAGAAGTATATTAAAAGTATTACCAGTAATACAATGAACACTGTTTCCGATCACACGTTCAACTTTTTGGTGTAATTTTGGAATGTAAAATTCACGTTGAATCATTTTTTCGGTCTTTGAAACTGCAAAATGTCCTTTTTCATGAAGTTCACGAATTATACATGTCTCGAGAGATTGTGGAACAACCAAGAGTTCATCACTATTGTCAATCTTGTACAAAACATCATTTTTTAGGTTGTATTCATTGGTGTTGTTGGTAGAACACACAGTTTTTAATGCTTTGATATGTTCATCATCAGCCTGAGCATTGGCAATTTTGAGTGTGATAGGGTCATGGTGAGCTACATGATAAGCAATGCAATTACTCAAAGCATCAACATGTGGCAATTGCTTACCCTTTCGGTGTAGAATCTTTAAAATAAAATTCCTCAAGAAGCATGGTCCATTGAGCAATCTTTGGAGTCAAATCTTTTTTGCTTAATATTTTTTGAAACGCGGCACAATCGGTTATAATTTGGAAGTGAGTTCCTAAAAGATAGATTCGAAATTTCTTGATAACTTCAATTATTGCGAGAACCTCAAGCTGATAACTGGAGTATTTAGATTGTTGGGGGGAAGTTTTTTTGCTCATATAATTTATAGGGTGCCATTTATCATCATCAGCAGATTTTTGTAGTAAGACGGCACCAAAGCCAAGAGAACTAGCATCAGTGTGCAATTCAAGAGGTGAACCTGGAGTAAAAATGTGAAGGAGTGGTTCGTTTGAAAGGCATTCTTTAAGAGTACGGAACGTTTTTTCTTGTTCAGGTCCAAAGTGAAAAGGCGTAACATTTCGAAGTAGGTCACTCAGTGGTCTTGCAATTAGTGAATAATTCTTAATAAGCCTGTTAGTCCAAGGAAGCTTTGAATTTGCTCATGTGTCTTAGGTATGGGGAAACTTAGGACAGGTCGTGTTTTATGCTCAGAGGGTCGAATTTGTCCATTTTCAATTCTATGGCCTAGAAATTGGATTTGTCTTCGAAGAAAGTTACATTTTTTTAAAGTTGAACTCCAACCGTAATCTGAAGCAATTTGAAAAACTTGTTTTAATTTTTGAAGAGCATCTTCTTCGCTCTGAGATGGTATAATGAGATCATCCAAATAGGCAATTAGAATACCTTGCTTGATAAGATCACGAAAGACAAGTTGAATGTATCTTTGAAAGGTACTTGGGGAGTTACATAACCCAAAAAGAACCTTATTAAACTCACATTGACCGGAAGGCGTAACAAAACTAGTAAATTTTCGACTATCGGGTGTACATCAGTGTGGAAGAATGCATTTTTGAGATCGAGATTAGTGAAAATTTTAGCATTTTGCAAAGTATCCAGTACATCATCAATAAGAGAAAGTGGGAATCTATCCTTAACTATTTTTGCATTCAGACGTCGATAATCAACACAAATTCGAATCGAATTCTCAGGTTTCTTGCTCAAAACGATTGGAGCAACAAAGTCAGAAGAACTGGGCGATACTATTCCTTCATCTAACCAGTTGGTTAATTGTCGCTCAACTTCTTGCTTCTCAGAAAATGCAAGTCGACGGGGACTTTGAGCGATGGGTTTGTCATCAGTAAGGACAATTTTCCTCTTAAGATCAGTTGTCTTGGTTTTTTGAGGCTTATAATTTTTAATCAAATCAGTTACTTGTTCTTTAATATCTTTGTTCAGAATGTGGGCTAAATCTAGATTATCAGTTTCGTCAAAAACATTCGCAACATTCACCAAAACATTAGAATCATCATCATCATCATTAATTATCTGTATACCATTATTTACAAAAGTAAATTGAGTTTCACTAATACAGTCCATACCCACAATACCATCAAAAGGGAGGTCTTTGTCAGAGACAACATGGATATTTATTTGTATCACCTTACTTTGGATTTCAATAGTTCCCTTGAAAAACCCAGTTGAATGGATTTTGTTGCAATCATGTCCAGAAAATGTAATGCAAGATGGTTTATGAGGAGGTTTACCAATTTATTTATAAATTTTTTTTGCGAATGAGAGTAGCAGATGCACCAGTATCAAAAAGAGCAACTACAGAAACATTGTCAACAGTTATATCAATATGCATAGGATTTAGTAATACTGAATTAACATGGTTATCATCTCCTTTATTTTTAGTTTTAATTTTATCATTACCAGCTTTTGAATTTGCATTTTTTGGACATTCTGAATGGATGTGTCCAAAATTTCGACATCCATAACACCTTTTTCCGCGGTCTCGATTGTGACATTCAGAACTTTTGTGTCATTGCATGCCGCAAGAGTAGCATGTAACCATAGGAGGGTTTCCACGAAAGAAATTGTCTTTTTTAGCACTAGTTTTATCATCAAATTTCCCAAATGGCTTTTTTCAATTGCCAGACTTTTGTTTAGTTAAGTTGAACAATTTTTCATGGGTTTTCAATTTATCTTTTAATGCACTAATGGTTTTACAATCATAAAGAAGGATCTTATTAGGGGAAGTATCTGGAATTCCGCCTATAAAATATTCAATTACGGAGCTTTCATCAACGTTACCTATAGCACCGATTTGTCTCAGCTCGACCAAATATTCCGACAGTGTCTCATGTGGTTTCAATTTGCGCTGTAGCAAAGCTTGGTGTATATGAATGCTATTAATCGTATCAGAGAATTCATCCAAGAGAGTTTGTTTCAACTCATTCCACGATTTAATACCACGAAGAGATCTTATTAAATTTAAGGCGGAACCCGAAAGACATTTTTTCGAAAATATGATTTGATGGACAGGATTCTTAATCTCGTACAGTGAAAAAAATTCTTCTATTTCTAAAATGAAACTTTCAATAGGCAAGTCGTCCTATCCAGTAAACGGCCTAATTAATTCTACCAGGTATTTCAACGAAAAGGGGGTACGAAACGAATCTGTCGGACTATGCAATAAATTCTGTTTACTTCCGCTTTCTTCAGGGTCAAAATTCAATCGAGCTGGTGAATCAGCGTTTTTGGGCGAAAACGATTTTTTACTCATGTGTGTTTTGTCTTCAATGGAACCGTCATCTGACTCGGGTTCCGAAGTAAGCCTTTCCAGCAGTGAAAAGTCGCATAATGCATGTAAAATTGTATCGACACATTGCTTAATATCAGCAGAAAAAATTAAGGACAACAAATTGCAAACAGGCGTTAATTCTTGCAAGTTAAAATCATGAGAGAGTGATTTTTTTTCTTTTCGTCAATATCAAAAGTTGCAAGATCAAAACCAGAAAATTC
Source organism: Dolomedes plantarius (assembly GCA_907164885.2). Lineage (NCBI taxonomy): Eukaryota > Metazoa > Arthropoda > Arachnida > Araneae > Dolomedidae > Dolomedes > Dolomedes plantarius. The sequence continues at coordinate 37,946,280 of OU015493.1, read as the reverse complement.
ACGTAAATGCTGACGATTCAACCGACCATCATCGGATCCAAAAATTAATTGATGTAACAGTTTGACGCTTTTAGTGGAGCCTTTATTCAATGCGTCACGAATCTGTGGAATTTCTTGCAAGGTTTTCATGATTTTAAGTTTAACCACACCAATATTATCATACGAAAATTTTCAAAACAATAGAATTTTATAGTTCAATATAACACAAGTTCTTCAAAACAGCACGAAAAAATTCTTTTAAACAGCACAAATATTATAACCAGTGAAAAATCAAAATTCCTCAAAATAACACAAACCTTTAAATCTTCTAAAACATCAAAATTCTTCAAAACCATCAAAGCGAATATGTTATTCATCAAAATAAATGCGAGTATTTGTTAATCAGTCAAAATTAGAGCAAATTCTTTCATCGAGTGCTTTGAAATATATATATACATCAAACCGAAAATGATCTCAGAACAGTTTGTAAGTACTTTGAAAAATTAATCAACGAAAACGAAAGTACTCATAGAACGGGTCAGGACAATATCATCATATGTAGAGGCAGTCAAACAGCATGAAGACAGCAGGAACCACAGGAGTATCCAGTTTCACTAGATGTTGAAGCTCCAAAACAAAATCGAAATTACTCGGGAAAAATCGGTCGAGTACCCACGTGAGCACAGAGACACGGACACAGGCTCGATATGAAACATTTAATGATATCCAAATCTAGTCTAGGGGCAATATTTACAGAAGGGCGGCATTTACAGTTTGAAAATTAAAGGGGAAAAGTTCATCATGGTGGTCGCGTCTCTTGCTCAGTCATATCCTAACATCCGTTCAACGGCGTTCTTCCATCGCGTCTCCTGGCTAACTCCTCGCTTCGCCACAGAGGGTGCTATCGGTGGTTGAAATCGGCGCGTGCGACATCTCCACATCGCATATATATATATATATATATATATATATATACACTCCAGTATTCATCCTATCCTCCAAGTATACCCTCTCCTATGGTGTAAACCATCATCATATCTGGACGCACTTGATTAGTGACAAAATTTCATACCTTTTGTTATTCAAATGTTCTTACTCGATTAAAGGGCCCAAGCAATGTCAGGGAAACATAAACCAAACTCCAGGCTATCCCCCACCAACCTGAAGTGTTGGGGCAATGCACTTAGGGTCCATGCGTTCGTTCTACTTCCTTCATATTCTCACCCTGCGATTTGCATAGTATAATTGAAGACTCTAACCACACTACCCCTTTCCATCCATTTACTTCCCAATCCTTGTGATCCTGTGAGAACTGGAGATGTTTGATCTTGTTAGCTACAGATAGAAAGGGCTCTGTAACAGGATTTCGACTTCTATACCCTATTTGCTGCAATGTGCGGCAAACAGTACTTTGGGAGGCCCTTGACGTTTGTCTCTGATTAAGATTAGCTGTAATTTGACGTATTAATACCTTTCTGTTGGACTGGACAAGTCTGAAAACTCTCTTTCCGGGTTGAACATCAGTAGCTAGGGACGACCACATGCCTTACGTTGAGACCCAGTATTTTGTTTGGTAACCCACTATTTGTAAACAGCTGCTCTTCAACATTTTAGGCGAAGAAGTTTGGCTTTTACTTAATCATCTGCCTCAAAGCACCTACAATCATATTCCGCGTTCGAAGTTCGTTAAATCGCGTTTTACACTCATGGACAAAAAAAATTAGCGCACCAAGAAATAATTGCGGGATCGTAACGAAACTTGAAATGAAGGTACATGTCGGGGAGATATACAAATGATTAGAAATGCAGCGTGATTACGCATTACGTATAGCCGGTAGAGGGCGTTGAACATCGTACTCTGTGGAGTTTAAAACAGGTAACCAAAGCTTGTTTGAATGTGCTGAATGATTTACAAAGGAAGAGCTGAGATAGACATGCCATTACGCAGTGTTCGAAGACAATATAAGCAGTTGTCGCAGTTTGAGAGGGGGAGAATCGTCGGGATGATGGAAGCTGGGTGGTCAGCTAGGCGAGTAGCTCGTCAATTAGGCCACTCTGATTGTGTTGTGAGGAGGTGTTGGGACCAGTGGACCCGAGAGATGTCATGTACACGAAGACCAGGCTCAGGACGCCCTCGACAGACCAGTCGTCGAGAAGACCGCCACATCGTAAGAAATGCACGCATACAGCCAACTGCTTCATCGGCCGCCATCCAGGCACAGGTAGCACCTTCACTAGGGGCCTCTGTGTCTTCTCGAACCATACGAAGGCGCCTGGCTGAAGAACAGTTGGTATCGCGGCGCCCATTACGTGTGCTGCCCTTGACGCCCACCCATCGACGCCTCCGTTTGGAGTTTTGCCGCGCACGAGGAAACTGGACTGCTGCGGAATGGAACCAGGTCGTCTTTAGCGACGAATCCAGATTCAATCAAGGCAGTGATGACAATCGTGTTCGTGTGTGGAGAGCCCGTGGTGAACGCTTCAATCCTGCCTTTGCTGTACAGCGACTCATCGCTCCCACAGCTGGTGTGATGGTATGGGGTGCCATTGCCTACAATACACGGTCACCCCTAGTATTGTTCCGTGGCACCATGACAGCCCAGCGGTATGTTCATGAAATCCTGCAACCACATGTGTTGCCACTCATGCAACGGCTCCCAGGAGCCATTTTTCAACAAGACAATGCTCGGCCTCATACGGCAAGGGTGTCACAAGACTGTCTCCGCACTGTTACTACCCTTCCTTGGCCTGCCCGATCCCCAGATTTGTCTCCAATCGAGCATATCTGGGATCATTTGGGACGACGAGTTGGGCATCCCACGAGTTTGAACAAACTAGAGGCAAGGTTACAGCAAATATGGAACGAAATGTCTCAAGGCATCATACAGAACTTGTATGACTCAATGCCCGATCGTATCGCATCGTGCATTCGCGCTAGAGGGGGTCCAACGGAGTATTAACTCCTCCGTTCTTTTGCCTTTTTCTCTGAAATAAATTATCCTTTTTCTTTGATTTTCTTATCATTTACTTATATCAAAGGAGTCATTACGTATGTAAAATTTCGTTTCATTTTGACGACTATTTCTTGGTGCGCTAATTTTTTTTTTTCCATGAGTGTATATCCTTTGCAAGCAATCCAATCCAACAGTCTTTACAAACATCCATAAATTCCTGTTTATGCCAATCTCACCCTCTATCTGCAACAGCTTGATGGCATAGCAGATTTGCGGAAAATTGTCAAGTGGTTATAATAGGATCGGTGTATTAAAAATAAAATATTAAAATATACAATGAAGCCTAAATTTTATTCTTAGTTCTTTGAACTGGATTAGTATTTTATAGGCAGAAGATTATTTGATGTCATCCTCAATTTCCAACAATAGCATCAATGGTCAAAAATATAACTACACTGAAATATTCAAAACTGGTAGCCAGATTTATTTCTTCTATTTTCAAAAGCTTTCATTTATTAAATATTTTTTTCTTGAAACTGTTCTGAAGTATCGCCTGGGAGTACTTCAGTAATATCGTGGGATGTTTCTCTACGTACTAGTGTGCAGCAGTCCAAATGCCACAAATTTCCATAAATCAAAAATTTTAAATCTTGCGATGAAAGGCGATGTTTCCCCATTTTTCTAACATAGGATAAAAAGTTGGCATGAATTCTCACTTTAAATATTCTCAATAAACCTTAAACCAATGCTAATACTAAATTTTTACAGAAAGTATGTTTTAAATTCAACGTCTGCACTTAACCGTCTGTTCCAAATTCTTATCTTTTCTGACGACTTTTTCTACTTTCCAACCATTATATTACTTTGTCAGTTAAACAGGAAGCTTTTACTGTAGTACGATATTGTTTGCTTAATAACTGTTCAACATTCTACATTTCCACACTTCTTATCTGTAAAGCGAGAAGTTAACCGGGAATTCCCTTCTTCCACTGCATATCGGGCTGTTTTGGGAACATGTCACACTCATCTGTTCTTCCACATCATATATTCGACGATGATATTTCATTGTATGACCAGTGATTGTTTTATTTTCTAACGGTCTAATGCAACAAGTATTTCCTTGGCCGTACACTAACACAATTCCGTGGTGTTTATATATATATATATATATACACCTCTGTATATATATATATATATATACAGAGGCTGTTCACACATTTTTAGACGATGTATATTGTATTCACAAAACTAAATTACATAAAATTCTTGTGTTTTAAATGTTCTATTTGACATCCCTTATTCTGAACTATCTTTCGACACCGCAATTTCCAGGATAATAATGCCTTTCGAAGTGTCAGAAAAGGTATTCTATCCCATGCCACCTGAAGAGCTTTCCAGAGTCCTGTAAGGTTTTTGGGACGACGTTTGGATAATGCAGATTTTAAAAGTCCGAAAGCACAAAAATCCATAGGTGATACATCGAGAGATTACGTAGGGATATCAGTGAAGGGTATGGCCTTGATACCAGTTTTTTGTTCCATTTCTTTTAGGAAATTTACAGTGGATTTTGATGTGTGACTGCTAGCTTTGTCCTGATGGAGTCTCACAGATTGATGGCACTGTGGGTAAAGCGATGGTATTTCATTCAGAAAAATTGGAAATAAAATATGTTCCTGATAGTATTTGGAGTTAATCTTGACATTTTTTCCACTCTTTATTTTTAACTTGCCATTATAAGAAAAACCAGCAACAATCATGAATCCCTTAGAAAAACTTTCTTTCGATTATTTGAAAAATATACTTAAATATTTTTCTCCCCTTTTATGATAATAAATGGCTCTTTTTTTGTTGCAATCATTTAAATACACCCATGATTCATCTATTGTGACAATTGTTTTCCATTTTTCTTTGGATAAGTGTTTCTCATATAGAATTCTGCAGCGTGCCCTGCGTTCAGCGATATGATTTGGAAGAAGACGATGCACATTGCGTTTTTTCGCTTTCTTAAGATTTAAACCAACGTTTATCATTTCGTTTACAGTGGACACCGAGCATTTTAATGATTTTGCAACTGTCCTTTGACTAGGGGGACATTAAACATCTTTTAACATTAAACAACGTACCTTTGCAATAGTCGAAGATGTCCGTTTTTTCCTTGGATACGTGTTTGGAATTTTAGACACACTTGAGGCTCCAATTTGACGTTTTTTTCCTTTCTTGTTGACGATATTACCTATCGACGCTTTAGATATCACAAAACCATGACTCTCACATCGTTTTTGGATAACGGAGTATGCATATTTCTCTTCGGAAAGAGCATAAATGTAGCCTTCGAACCACTGCTTTGTTAAAAACGCTATTTTGAATAAAAACAAAAATTTCAAGCCGCAGAAGATAATTTTGACTTTTAAAAACATAGTACAGTTGCAATTATTTCTTTTGCAGCAAACAATTTTTTATTACCACTTACCAAAATCGTCTAAAAAATGTGCGAACAGCCTCTGTATATGTTACTTTGTATATTATTCATTCCTTATGTGAAGTATATTTATGTGTCTGACTCCTTTAAAAATCTTATTACAGTGAACTGATAATAACTTGTCAAAGAATACATGCTAAAATTTAATTAAAAGTTCCGTATGAGATCAAAAAATTCTCGCCCATTCCAAATTATATAAGCCACTTTAGAGTAATTAATTTGGCTGAACTACAATAGTTTAACCTTTTCAACGGATACTTAACATTTAGTTACATAATTAACCGCTAAAAGCATTATTGGTTAAAGTGAATAATGAAAGAAAAAAAGCATTGTCATTATTTTAAAGCATATTAATTATCAACATATTAATTCCCTAAATACAAAAGAATAAATTAATAAATTCTAGAGGCTTAAAGTATATTGCATCGGATGTTAAATTTTATGCCTTTTTTAACTACGTATATATAAATAGTTTTTAAAAAGTTCCTTAATGAAAAAACTATCAAAACTGTAAGCTCGTTATCATAATTTAAAGGCTTACATAAAGCAATGTTCTTTGTCCAGTTTTTTGCAACTCTTTTTTAAAAAATAATACTTTCTAATTAACTGAAGAAAATTAATTTTATTTGCTACATTCTAAATAAAGTAATTTCATAAGCAATGTAATACGTAAGCAGGGCATTTATCTTGTGCTAAAAATATGTGGAAAAAAAATTCATAAAAGTTTTATTTTTATAATTAATTTTTAAAATAAAATGTTGCAAATATACAATTATGTTATATTTATTGATTAATAAATAAATAAATGTATCAATATACAGATAAAATATGCTATTTTATAAAAATATATTTAAATAATTATTTCATTTCTTATATTACTATAATACATTAAATTTATATTGATGTTAATAAAATTTGTTTTTTATAACACTACTGAATTATTTTTAAATTACAGTAATGTAATGAATATAGTCCACTATTAGTTAAATGTACTGTTTGAATTAATATTTAATACAATATTTAAAATCCCATATATGTACATACTTTTTTTCGTCCATCATTCACAAAAGAGGGCGTAATTTTCCCCTGAAATGAATCTCTTCCTAACCACGAGAATAATCCTTACAAATTCGACAAATATATTTCTCTAACAACATCCGGAGGACATGATAAAAAATTTCCCACAAAAAATAACACACTCTCTCGTATCAACAATCAGCTTTTAACAAATCTTTTGAGGCTTTCATTTCATTCGCATTCCATGACAGCTCCCAAAATTCTCATTCTCAATCCCATAGAAGTCTGTTTGGTTAACTATGTATGACATAACCACATTTATCTTTCCCCAGAATCTAGAAAGAAATTCGATCTTACCCGCAAAATTAATCATAACATACAATAAAAATAGAAAAACTGAACATGATAAAAAAAACTAGTCTAATATTATGATTGGTTAAGATCTTAGTACAACTCAAACATACTGATCTCTATAAATGCGAGGAAAAAATCTGTTTAAGCCACTATCAAAATTTCCTTTGACTACTACTTTCAGAAAAAGTGCTACTCGAGGAAACGTTTGAAATGGAATGGGATATATTTATATATGTGCAATATAAAAATGATGCTATTAATAAATCAAATGGCGCTTGAAAGTTATTTTGCAAGGAATGGATATTTGCGGAGGAAATAAAATTTAAATGCCTAAAAAAATCTATATTTGTTTGAAGAATGATGTAAAGTTGTTGCTATTTTTGGGATACGCTCTACAAGAATTTCAATATTTAAAATTTTCTTTATGAGTTTTACGTTTCGAAAGCATTAAGTTTGAGACTTTTCATATTGTGTAATGGAGCCAACGAAATGAACCATTTTAAATGTAACACAAATTTATACCAGAGTTTAAGTTCTTATGTAAACTTGAAGGGAAATTTGAATATGACGCAAGCAGAAAAGTATTCAGGGTTACCTAAAAATGGTTTCTGTTATTAAATTATCACAATACTCTGTAAATTACTTAAATCATTTTGAATGAACTGAAACCACTAAGGTATCATAGATAAAATTAACTCATTAAGATTCTCCCCCCCCCCCTTACGTTCAAATGAAGACATTTTAAACGAATGAGGAATTAGAGATATATATTCCCGATTTTGAAATTACCAGATCTGAATTTTTATTTTTTAATCAACGCAATTTGGAGGGCTTTGAAAGTGATCTTAAGTTTACTGTTTAATACATAGATGTTTGAACAAATCTCAGATAATGAAGCCGATGTTTTCTCAACTAAACTCTTAATCATTGGACAGACCAAAGAAACCTTACTTCATAAAATATTTCAGGTTACGTTAATCACATCCTTAATAAATTAATTTTTACGAGCCTTTTGTGAACTGGAATTTTGTAGTTATCTTTATTTTTTTTTCAAACTTTTTGGAGCACACAGATGTCATTTTGTGCTAGAAAGTAACATCCACTGCAATTGTAATGACATGGTTTTTCATATTAAATTATTACAATGCCCTGTAGAGAACATAAATAATTTTGAATATACTCCTCCTGAAACCTCTAAGGTATCACAGATAAAATTAAAGCGTTATGGTTTTTCCCACCTTACGTTCAGATAAAGACATTTTAAACGAATCAGGAATTAGAGGATATATTCGCTATTTTATTAAATTAACAAATCTGATTTTTTATTTTTTAAATTAACGCAGTTGGGAGAGCTTTGAAGGCGATAATAAGTTACTGTTTAATTCATAGATGTTTGAATAAATTTCAGATAGTGAAGCAGATGTTTTCTCAAACTAAATTCTCACACATTAGACTGACCAAACGCACCTTACCTAATCAAATATTTCAAGTCACGTTTATCACATTCTTAATAAATTAATTTTTACTAGTCTGTTGTGTACTGGAATTTTGTATTTCCCTTTAGTGTTCTTCAAATGTGTTGGAGCCCACAGATGTCATTTTGAGCTAGAAAATAACATCCATTACATTTCTAATAACAATTCCACTATAATATTTAATATCACCATATATCATGTTGGAAATTTATTACTCATATCACACTTGTCTGAAATGTGTCAAAATCATAGTTACACCACTTATCTTTCGGAAGTATCACGTCACTTTCAGGGTTTGCCATCGCTTTCGGCAATTTACAGAATTTTTTTGGAATATTCCTCGCTAACATTTGTTGTTGACACTACTGAAAAGATTTCAAAAATGTAATTTTTCAAGAAACTGCATTTTTTTTTGCGGGATGTTACTTACGTGCAAAAATTCTGGACTTCTCTAAATTTTGAACATATTTTTTTAAACATAATACACCTTGGGCTATTCAAGGTTCTTTTACAATTTATTATGCAAATTTCTAGTGATTTTTAGTTGTATTTTATAATTAAATTTAATTAATTTTTTATTATTATAATCAGTATATTATGTATTTTTATCATGTTTTTATTATTTTATTAACTCGCTTTCTTGTTTATTTCTTTGTATGTGTTTGTCCGGTACAAATCTTGCAATCGATTTTTAACTAACTTCCCGACTAGCTAGACATTTGAAACTTTTAGAATAAGCTCAGAACGATGACTGTGCATTATTTTAATACTTTTAGCCCTATTTAAGCAGTATTGAATTCATTTTCAGTTAATTTTGTTTTGTAGACTGGTGCAGCCATCTATCGGCTGAGACGGGAATGAAAAGTTAAACGCAAGTTAACTTCCAATTCTCGAGCTAAAGGATTTATTACACATTTGATACCTCTTTATTACGCATTTGATCATTTTCTTTCAATTCAATGGGATAATTAATCAAAAAAATTTTTAAAAGTATTTATTAATGCATAGAATTGTCAAGTTTATATGATTCAACAGAAAATTTTAAAATATGGTATTTAATTAAAAAGTTCTTTTTATCTTGTAATTATTTTGAAAATGATTTTGCAACAGTTTTAATGACTTGAACGTGAAGCTTCTATCACGCGTGCGTTTAAAACTAAATTAGTATCGCAAAGATGGCATGTTATAAGGAAAATTACTATGCAGTCGAACTCTCTTATAATCTTTAAAGGCTGTGAAGACTTTGTGGCGTAACGTTGTAAAAGTAATACTAGTGAAGAACATTGCATTACAAGTGTACCCATGTTTCTTCGCGAATACCCGTTTTGAATGCTAGGCTCAAAAGGTTTTCCACTTAATCACTTCAGTACTTCGTGCTTTGATTTGTAATGTAACCATCAAAGGGATGTGTTACATTACATTACATTTAAACCCTTTGTTACAAGTCAGTTGCCGCCATATGAGACATGCTTCTAAAACATTATATAAAAATGGCCTGATTTTTTTTTTATCTGGTAAACAAAATGAGAGGTTCGATTATTTTCTACGTGTTTAATTATTGTCTCTTTCGTGAGATAGTTTTCGATACATAATAGTAAAGGCACGAAATAGTCACTTGAGTCCTTGGAGCACAAATACAACAGTAATGGCGAAGTGTTACAAATTGAAACCAACGGCCTCTACTCTGGGGCATCTTGGTATCACAGAATTAATATTCTTTAATATATAAGAAAGACAAATTGAGATTAAGAAAAAATTAAAAGGTTTTTTTTATTGTTTTCAAGAACATCTAAGTTTTTTGAAGGGAAATGAAATATGAATTTTTTTTTCTTTCCAATGTGGAGGCACTTTTCTTCTTATGGTGAGTACTTCTTCTGACTTGGCCCTTGAAGATCCGCTAAGTTTTGCTGACTACTTCTTTATTACGGGAGCAGTATTTTAGGTGAGTCAGCATTGCTCCCTATAAGGGGACATAATGGTGACGACCATGCCTTATTCGGGATGAAATATGAAATATAAAATACGGAATTTAATGAAATAAAAATTCATTAAATACGTTTTTAGTGTAGCTATATTGTGGCATCCAAATCACACGGGCTTCAAATGTTGTCTTTAAACATCAATTATAGGCAATAATTTTAGTTATAGCGGCTAGTCAAAGAAAGTGATTGCAAGTTATCAGAACATAAGCACTTAAATGCAGTTGGATCCATATAATCCCAGATACATATATTTAAAAAGTCTGTGCTCGTCGTGAAACTTTTATTCTATATTACCATTACTTATTAGCAAACAATAAAAAACTGTCTTGTTTCAATTCTGAAGTGAACTTGTTTTTCATATTCTCTATGTGTTCGCATTATAAAATAAACAAAAATATAATTTGGTTAAAATATGGCTGATGTAGATCATATCCATGATGTTGGGGCCTTATTCATAAAGCCTATATGTGAAGATCGTATTTCTAAGACATTTCTTTTGTCCAAAGTTTTTCGAGTTTCTCACTAACTTTAAATACTGATAAGAATATTTTTAAGATGTGTTGAATTATTTACTCTATGGATGCATGTATTTTTGGGCTTTGATTTCCCGTGTGCAACATCATTTTGAAACCGGTAAAAGGCAATGTCTTGCTTTGAAAGTTTCCCACAAAATTATAGGGTTCCCAACTATATCCATTACACCCCCCTTAACTTCTAAACAGTGACAGCTTAGGCCATAAAGTTGGTGTCTACGTATAGTAAAAAGGCTGTGCGCTACTCGATGAGACATCTTACAACGCCATCTATCGGCAAATTTTGGAATTAGCGTTTTTTTCTCAATAACGGTACGAGGTACGGGAAAAAAGTCAACTACTAAGTTGTTCAGCATTATCGATTTAGTAAGAAAAGATACCTTGCGTACATTAATACTTAAATCAGAATGTAGAAAATAAACATTTGTTTGGTCACGATTTCGAAAATTGTCATGTCATAAAGAGTGGAAGAAAGAAACTGAGACACTTCCCTATCTTCAGGATCATTTATTTATGTTGCTGAAAATTCTCTCCATTAGCTACTATACACATTTGCACTCTGGACTGGATTTCTCGCTGCATATTGGTGCAACGACGCCATAGTGTTGAAAATCAAGTCCAAACAAATGTTCGTTTTTTACATTTTTTTGTATTAATGTGGGCAAGGTTTCTTTACTTACTAAATCGATGATGTTGAACAATTTTGTAATTGATATTTTTCCCGTATCTTGTACCGTTTTTAAGATAAAAACGCTAATTCCAAACTTTGGCGATAGATGGCGTTGTAAGTTGTCTCACCGAGTAGCGCATAGCCTTTTTACTATACCTAGACACCAACTTTATGGACTAAGCTGTCACCGATTAGAAGTTAAGGGGGGTGTAACGGATATAGGTAGGAACTCTCTATATTTTCTGTATCTTTGTCTTATTAAAACTTTAAAGATAAATTAATTAAAATGCTTCTTTTACGTGCGTATACATCAAACGTCAACTAGGAAAATAAAAAATTTTCATTGACTGAACCGAAATGAAAAAGAAACCTAATACCTCTTGAATGCTGCATTGGACGTAATAAAATTAAGAATGTTTCTAAAATCTTTTTAACACTCACCGAAGACTTTTTCGACAGTTTTCAAAGGAAAGTAATAAAATGCTACTTCTGGAAGCTTAGATCATATAAGCAATGTCTTAAACAAGTGATAAAGGGGAAAATTTCGAAAAGAAACTTTTTTCTATAGCTATTCATTTCCAGTGGGATTTCCAAAGCAGACGGAGTTAATTATGTGCTTTGAGTAATTTAGGCTTAATACGTAGTAAAAATTATTTCTTTAAGAAATAAAAAAACACTCAGAAAGTTTTCCTTTTTTGGCATCTATGGTGTGTTCTTAGATGTAAATGAAAAGTAATTCAGTAGTAAAACAATGTTATAATGAGAATTAAATTAATACATCTAAAGAATGTTACATCTCATGGAAAGTCTAATAAAAGCTTTGAATTAAATTTTTTCTAAAATGTCCAGGATTTTATAATGCAGTAGTGGATAGCTAAGCAAATAAATTAGGGTAAACTAGCTTTTCTGATTACGTGAAATAAATTAAAACATTTCACAAAAAAAAAACTTTAAACACCTACACGCTGGAATACATGAGAGTTTTTGTAGACACAAATAACATACTATATATGAGTGTAACCCGTTATTTCAAAAAAGACTCGATAAACAAATAATTACTCTCACAAACCATACTTACATACCCGGCATTGCTTAGTCTTCTTATATCTCATGAAAGGACAACCGCGGAAATGATAATGTCACACAGTAACGAACTTAAAATTATCCCTGGTAACACAGTAATTATTCATCATACATAATCCAATACTTATCAACAAAGGATTTTTTTTCTTCCATTGCGAATGAACTATATGAATTAAACACTCTTCTTTTACAATAAACTAACCCTTCCACGGGAGGTTTTCATACAAAATCGTGAGCGAAATTCATATCTTGTATATGTTTATCGTAAGAAGACTTCTAGTGCACTGCAAAACATAATCAAAATAAACGGAGTAAAGGGAAATATTTGACAAACTAGATATTGAACTCATCTTTTCAAGTGCACCTACCTAATTCTAGTAAAACGGACGATTTTGTTTAAAGAGGTGTCAAGAGATACTTCCTAAAGCATTTTTGTAGGTTGTCTCCGAGAAAATTGACGCTGTAATTAAAACTGATGGACTCACAAAATCCAAAGTGTAAGGCAGTTTACTAAAAATCCTCAAAAATAGTTCTAAGAGTTAAATCATCGGCCGTTTATAATACAGTCTAACGACGATTTCCCCCCTCAAATGTATATACTCCTCCAGGGTACCGAGACTTGAACCGTGTTCGACCGTGTTATTGGCCCCTAAACAAGGCATAGCCAGAGGAATTTCAAATGAGGTATTCCTATAAAATTTTCCTGGTGGCTAACATAATGCGTTCATCCAGCCCATAACATAAAGGGCCAACTTCTAGCAGGAATTACAGTACAGAATTTAGATTAAAAAAGTACAGGTAAAAGACACTTGAAGGAGGGGCCACAATTGCAAATACTTCCCTCTCGTCTAGGAAAAGTGATAGGAAATACTGCATCAGATTTGTTAAAAGATGTGTAAAAGGATTTTGTAAGTAGACTGGGCAAAAATCAAGTGGACCACCTTTTTTATTAAAATATAAAAATTCCTACAAAATTATATATTTATGACATTTCTGGGTGGTTTTTTTTTGGTATTACAAGGATAAATATATAAATTAAATATTTTGGTATTTATCATTTTATTATTTATGCTATAAAGGAGAAAAAGTCAATAAACAACTTGGAGTTCGGGCAATCCCTCCTCATCCATGCATTATTATTTCATATTATTGGGACATAAATATTCTTTTATTACAGGATTTCTCGTATTTTTCCCATGTTTTTATTAATTGCTTTCTTATTTGTGAGTGTGTTTGTCCAGTACAAATCTTGCAATCGATTTTTAACTAACTTCCCGACTAGCTAGACATTTGAAACTTTTAGAATAGCTCAGAACACGATGACAATGGATTTTTTTAATATTTTTAGCCATCTTTAATCAGCATTGAATTCATTTTCAGTTAATTTTGTTTTGTAGACTGGTGCAGCCATCTGTCGGCTGGGACGAGAACAAAAAGCTAAACGCAAGTCAATTTCCAATTAACTTCATTTTCTTTCAAGTTGATGGGATAATTCATCAAAAAAATTTTTTAAAAGTATTTATTAATACATAGAATTGTCAATTCTATATGATTCAACAGAAAATTTAGAAACATGGTATATAAAAAGTTATTTTTATCTTGTAATTATTATGCATCTCACGATGAAGGTTCCTTTAATCCTGAGACACTTAAAAGTATTCAATGAAACCAGGAATTTGAAAGTTGTTTGGAGATGTGATATAGAGATTAGCATTGTACAGAAGACGGACAGAATATTCTTTTTGTTTTCAGAATTAAATTTCTATTTGTTTTGCATACAATTCTTGTCTGTTCCCTAGAAGATGCCTTTAATTTTGAATAAAATTTAATATAAAACGCAGGATTACATATTTAATCTTGTTTTACTAATTCACAAATGTAAACCTTTCTGCTGTATTCAGAATACTTTTGAAAATTCTCCGTTTATTGAATAACATTTAATTATTTCTGTCTGTATACATCTGAAATTAAATTGGTGTTCCACAATTTTAACACCAACTGAAAATATCGCAGAATCTGTCGAATTAATATTTCCGCTTCTACTTTCATATTTCTGCTCATTTCAGGAGCTCTACAAACATTATTGCACCTCGGCTCGTTTTAAATTGAATTGTCAAACTGTGAATATCTAATATTTCATCTATTTGAATATCTAATTATTAAATTAAGTGATAGGCACAATATTGAAATATTTTAGAGACCAAATATCTGAAATTCACAAATTCTCAAATGCTAATTATTTTATAATTTTAATGAATTTCTAATTTTCTTAACTGATATTTTAAGCACCCGTCATCAAAATCATTGGATAAAATTTTCTCTATCTAGGTTTTCAAATATCTGGCTGTACATAAATAAAGCAAATTTTAAATGGCTATTTTTTCAGAACTTAAGCCAGCCAATAATAAACAAATTTGGCTGAAGTTCGAGGAAAAAAAAGGATATTCATCAATTTTTACATCAATTATTCTTCAATTTCTAAGTAACTTAACTATGAAAAATACCAATTAAATGCATGAAATGTTAATGGGTGAAATATTTTTTGGTGAATATGAAGAGCACGATACGGTTTCCCCACCAAGCCATTTTTTGTGCCAACGGCTTTGCGCCTTTGGGAGTTTGTTGCAAACAGCACTGTTTATTTTCCCTCATGTTTCTTCGTTTTCTTTTGCGGAATATTGAACTATCGCAGGTGCGTCTCGTAATATCAAATGTAAACGCGGTGCTACGCAATGATCAATTGCAAGCGTTATCATTGCAATAATTTGATATAGCAAACTTACCGCTGGCTGTATAAACTTCGTAGGCCCATTTGCCCCAAGTAACAAAGCCATTGCTCTAACTGTTGCAACACGTGGATCCGTCTACCACCAGTACGCCAGGAATCTGATGGCTATAGCAATCAGCAAAACAAACTTGCCGCCGGCGGTACAAACATCGTAGGCGTAATGGGTATGATTGCTGTCGCTCACATGGCCACCTCCGCTACGCTACGGCACTACTGTTACATTACGTAGATCCGTCTATCACCGGCTAAGCCATGAATCTAATGGCGATAGCAATCAGTAAACCCCAATACATGAAATCAAAACATACCTTTTTTATGTTTTATACAGTTATATGTATACACATATATATTTTCCATTCAAACCATCCGAAATATCCTTCAATCCACACAACTTCATATTTCTATTGCATCTCTCGTATTCCAAAACACTCGATATCAAAGAATTCTCCATACAAAATTCCATCACATACCATGACATATAAACCAACATATAAGTTTGTTTTTAAAATAATAATTTGAGGGTTATAAAATTTATATCACGAGAAAAATCATAAAAATTCCTTTAAAATGAAATCTTTTTCGAACCTTTACCTCGATTTTTCTGATTTTTGGTGAATTTTAAAGATTAATTTTTAGAATTTAATTTATTAAACGCTGATCACGTGATTTCTTTTTCTGGTACTTTAAATAAATTTATCGTCACGTGCATAACAACTTAATAAATAAAAAAAATATTTTTTTTTTCTTTCTAATGCAGCAGACGATTGGATATTATCCAAAAAAAATAAATATCCCTTATATACTCGTATATATATATATATATATATATATATATATATATATATATATATATATATAGATAGATAGATAGATAGATAGATTTATTTTATATCAATTGTATACATTGATCGTCGCATTTATCATAAATATATATATTTATTTTTTTGGCATTAATAGCATACATTGACCGTTGTATTTAATTTGAATGTACTCCGTAGCGAAGCGCGGGTTTTCAGCTAGTGCTTATAATAATTGCAGTTTAAGTTTAGGTTCTCAACGCTTTGTCTCGTTTTTTCTAGGTTTGGATCTCAATCACCATATTTATTTTCCGGATTATGCTCTTGAGCTACCTAGCCGGGTCTAATGGTTTTTATATACATTTATTCGATGCATATTCTCAATTCTTATATTTGAACACAATCAAGTTTAAGGAAAGGCAAGTCATAAGATTTGTTACAGAGTTTTGGCAGGAAACTGCAAGAGCTGCTCGTAGGTTCGTTGGTGGACGATAATTGTGAGCAGTTTTATGCCTTTTCTATTGTCGAACGTTGAGATATTTTCATCCAAGATAAACCTTTTATTCACGAATTTGATACCATTATGGGGTTTACGTACTATTCTCTGGTTGACTTTGGACGAGTTTGGTTTATGAATGAGTGGTTCAATATACACTCATGTACAAAAAAATTAGCGCACCAAGAAATAATTGCGGGATCGTAACGAAAGTTGCAATGAAGGTACATGTCGGGGAGATATGCAAATGATTAGAAATGCAGCGTGATTGCGCATTACGTATAGCCGGTAGAGGGCGTTGAACATCGTACTCTGTGGAGTATTGGACCCCTCTAGCGCGAATGCACGATACTCGGGCATTGAGTCATACAAGTTCTATATGATGTCTTGGGACATTTCGTTCCATATTTGCTGTAACCTTGCCTCTAGTTCGTTCAAACTCGTGGGTGGGCGTCAAGGGCAGCACACGTAATGGGCGCCGCGATACCAACTGTCCTTCAGCCAGGCGCCTTCGTATGGTTCGAGAAGACACAGAGGCCCCTAGTGAAGGTGCTACCTGTGCCTGGATGGCGGCCGATGAAGCAGTTGGCTGTACACGTGCATTTCTTACGATGTGGCGGTCTTCTCGACGACTGGTCTGTCGAGGGCGTCCTGAGCCTGGTCTTCGTGTACATGACATCTCTCGGGTCCACTGGTCCCAACACCTCCTCACAACACAATCAGAGCGGCCTAATTGACGAGCTACTCGCCTAGGTGACCACCCAGCTTCCATCATCCCGACGATTTTCCCCCTCTCAAACTGCGACAACTGCTTATATTGTCTTCGAAAACGGCGTAATGGCATGTCTATCTCAGCTCTTCCTTTGTAAATGATTCAGCACACCCAAACAAGCTTTGGTTACCTGTTTTATACTCCACAGAGTACGATGTTCAACGCCCTCTACCGGCTATACGTAAGGCGCAATCACGCTGCATTTCTAATCATTTATATATCTCCCCGACATGTACCTTCATTGTAAGTTCCGTTACGATCCCGCAATTATTTCTTGGTGCGCTAATTTTTTTGACCATGAGTGTATTTTCTCTCTTGGATTCATCATTTTCCAAAATTTTTATATTTTAAACTCCCAAATTTTCATATCGATCCCATACAAAGAGACTAATTTTGTGATAGGTGCTTAAATAATTTAATGGTTAAGTATCTTTGCTTATAATTAGTAAAGTCCAATAACATTTGTTGGAGAAGTTCGATCGGTAAAGGGATTAAAATTAGGTGACTACCTGATCTAAGAATTGATGACAACGGTTATAGTTAATTATTGTTCTTCATATTTCATTTATAAATATCTTTCCTTAATCGTTTCTTTGAATTAACGGCAACTTTATATTTAATTTTAAAAAGTCGTTCCTTAACCGTCTTCGTTAAATTAACGGTAATTGTATATCAAGATAAGAAAACGATATATTCTTTTTTTTTTCGTTGGAATAAAACAGTAAAAAAATTAGTCTCACAAGTTCTTTACTCTTATTTTGTCTGTTTCCTTTTAAAAAGTATTCTTGAATAAAAACTCAACCTGTAGGAATAAAAATTTGTAACGAAGACCCGTTACAGAAACAAGCAATATCCAGGCTGATATATAACTAAAGACTACTATATTGGCACATTTTCAGTCTTTGTATCTACTAATTGCTCACTGAATTCCTCTTTTTACTTAGGAGTGTTAACTTTTTAACTGCTCTGTCAAGAAATAATTCTCGGATTTCAAACACCAGCATATTTATGGTCTTTGACAAATTGTAATAAAGCGGAATGGTAAAATCCTCCCTGCTACCATGGCATACTAGCATTTAATTCACTTCCTTTATCACGTTTATTATACCAGCATCCATTACGTGACTCGCTCATTCTTCTGCACATAATACCCTCCAGTGCCTTCAGGGTGATTGTTTTAGACAGTCTAAAAGGGTTTGTCATGGCTCCATTACCCTCCATAATTGTTCACAAATAGAAAATGACATCACCAGTTACAGTAAAATACCAAAATGTGTAAAATGCCCAGGTAATCGAACTCCGTTTCCTTGGCCGTTTGCTTTAAAGGATAACCAAGAAAGAGACCCTGCAATTAAAATTCAAACAGAAAATTTATAATAGTCCCACAAAAGTTTTAATATTACCCGATCCTTGCGTTCTATATTCATATATCTGTTCCGTAAAACACCTTAAGACAGCCAGTATTCAAACATAAATTGCAACCGTTACAAATACCCTGAAAATGTAAACAGAAAAAACTATTTCAGCTCACTAAACAACATAGACAAACTTCTGAGTAAAATCTCATACCAAAATGAAATTAATTTTTTTTCCATGTGAACCTCCTAATACTCATCTTCCGACAAAATTCGAGATGTCTATTATGTGGAATTAAACAGGTAATAAAATAGAGAGATCGTATAGTGGCAGTTTTAAAATTATTAATTAGAGAAAACACATTCTGACACATGTCTGAGATAATTAGAAAAACAAACTCAGTTTTAATAAATAATATTAGCATTTAATTTATCTTCTTATTTAAAATTAATTTTATCGTTAGTTACAGTTTACACAGAAACAACATAATAATTATCTTTTTACATTAAGAAAGTATTTGAACACATAATAAAACCTAGTTACATATATTAATTATTCTGTGCTCTCGCCTTATTAAATATATTACAAATTACTTTTACTTACCACCACCCTCATTGGAGACTGGTGATTAGCTCTCATTGTATTACTAAACTTGGTCCAAAAGCAGACCAGAAATCTCGAGATACCTCAGTATATAAAAAGGCGAAAAGGGCCGAAGAGCGGACAACCTCCAACTGTATCACAGTCGCGGCATCTTCTTCAACTCACTCAAAAAAACATTAAAACTTCCCAGCCCCGAAAATCGCAGAGGTCAGAAAATGTTCTAGAACAATTAACACCTTTCAAATATATGATTGGTTAAAAGATGGCTGCTGGGTCGTTGCTATGGAGGAACTATGTCCCCCTAATGACCGAGAGGGTGGCAAGTAATTCTCCCTTCTTGTGCAAATGACCTTGTGTACTATCCATACTGTTACAGGTAACACTTAATTGCATACACGAGGCAAATTCCCTTCTTCCAGGAAAACCGGTACGAAAAACCACAGGAATGATTTTCAGCACATAGACAATTTAAGATTTACAAAATAAAATAAATACACTTATAAGTGTGCATGGAACCGAATTAATATTGTTTCGAAATTGTGAAATAAGAAAATAGTATTTTTTCAGAGTTAAAACAGTATAATAATCAAAATAATTACAAAAGTCATGTTACATGTCACAATGTCCGAAATGATTCAAGATTCCGAATTGCCCTTTCTGATAAAATTATCCTTTATACCATTTTACAATATTTTGAATGGTCTTAGTTACTTATATACTACAGGGCCGAGGTGGCCCTATGATAAGAGCGCTGGCTTTCGTTGCTGAGGGTGCTCAGATCGAATCCCGGCGCACGCCACTACAATACCTCCATTCGTGTCATCCCTTCATAGGGAGCAATGATAATGCACCTATATGGTGCTCCCATAATAAAATGGTCAGCAAAAACTGTGGTGAATAAGAAGAGGCGAATGTCTATCCGACAAATTGTCTCCGCATTGGGAAAAAAAACCTTACGTACTACATATGTGTTAGTTTGGCACAGTACATCCAAATCAGATTTATCTTCTAAGAATCCAACAAACCGACTCATGCTCTCCTTCGAAAAGACAGAACAAGGTAACTTTGTTATTAGGTAATGTCTAATACCTAAAATGCCTTACCTTGTATATAGGTTGTCTGGTGATATTTTCAGTTTCAACAGTCCTCACTAACTTTAATCGTGATTCAGTACTTGCGATTTTACACACAACGTCGCTATTTATTTAAATTGTATGTTAAGAGCTTTGAACTTCTAGAAACCTAATTCATTAATTTAAATTAAATTACCTACAATAAAATTTCAGTATTAATATTAAATATTTATAATTTAAGTGTTTTTATAAACTTTCAATATAAATTAAAGAGAAAATGTCATTAACCTTTTCCTTACGGAGTGGAATAGCATGTATCCAAAGAATACGGGCCCAAGAATGACTGTATATATATGTATATATATATATATATATATATATATATATATAAATGGCCGTTCTTATAAAGGGGGTATGAAATTTCCCATTCTAAAAAGTGAATTGGAAAAATGTTTCCCGTATGCTAAAGGTTAATACCCCCCTCCTCCCAAAGTATAAATATTAGAATTCCTTTACTAGTTCAACTCTAAAAATTCCGTATAAAAAAGGGTAAGTGTCTCTTACTTTTTTGTAAAATTGCCGATGAAAACAGAAAGGAAATGCAATAAGTAAAACATTCTATTCAACTGTAGCGTCCAAACAAAAACTTATTTAACACTGCTGCAACAAAGATGATTCAACTACGAGCTACAAAAATTTCTATCTTCAAGCACCATGTATTCGATTTATGGGCAGCTCCACACAAATGATCGTGCTCATTAAGGGTGAACGGTTACCCATCAATCAGAGAAATATAAAGAGCACATTGCAAATTTAACGGAGTTCTGATCCAATCCAGATCAAATTATAATTGGGAATAAAAGAATGAAACACCTTGATTCTAGCAATCAAAATCCCAAGAATCACATCAGTATAATTGCTTAAATCTCTTCGGTCGAAATGTAATTTACCCAAATTCCGTTATTCAAAATTTTTTGTTATTCAGGTCGTGACGTCGAACTTAAGGAGTTTTTCAACTGAAATATTAAACTAAGGGAGTATTTTTCCATTAAATGAACATTTACATAAAAGGTTATGGGACAGACGTGATAAGGAGAATATTTTTAAAATTTTAAACTGTTAACTTTCTTTCAAAGTTTTGGTTTATTTTTAGTACAATCAGTGTGTTTAGTCTCCTGCTAGTTCCTTAACCAATCGATTAAGGTTATTAAAGGCAGATGATGCTAAACAAACTTTGGCATTTATTCATCTTAGGGCGTATGTTCTTAAATGACGGAAAGCAGGATACCCTGTGTCACGTTTCATAGCCGCCTCAAACATGTATTTGATCAAAGGATGTTAAACAGGTAGATGGTAAATTAGGTTATATCATCTTAATTTTATTTCTTCGTTGCTCAGACTCCTTATTCAAGAAGAGTTGGATTCAGGGATTCATAGGGAGAAAATAAACTTCAATCATTGCCATTCTGAGTATATCAGTCCACCAATAATAATTATACTTAAATACTAGCTGAATACCCGTGCTTTGCTACGGAGTACATTCAAATTAAATACAACGGTCGATGTATGCAATTAATGCCAAACGGATACTTTTATAGACAAAATAATGTAGAAGAAAATATTCAAATTAAATACAACGGTCAATGTATGCGATTAGTTTGCATGTTTAATATTCAGAAAACATACTAATTTGAATTAAATTCTTAAAAAACTTCCATCTCAATTAGTCTAGTGGTAAAATTTTATCTTTTACCGTATTTTAATATTTTTTGTCAATTTATCTCGTTGTTATGAACGTGACGCAAAATTAATTTAAAGTATCACAAAAAGAAAAGAAATCACGTGATCAGCATTTAATGAATTAAATTCTAAATATTAATTATTAAAAATTCACTAAAAATCCGAAAATGGAGGTGAAGATTCGAAAAAGATTTCATTTTAAAGGAATTTTTATGATCTTTCTCGTGATATAAATTTTATAATGATCAAATTATTATTTTAAATGCAAAATTTAAAAAAGTTAGAAAAAACAGCTTAAAATTTTAATTTAAAAAATCTAAGAATAATTTTTCAAAAATATTTCTTAGTACACCCCTACAGTATAAGAAGAATCGCCAAGCAAAATTTCAGCCCTTTAGGCCCAGCGGTTTGGTCTGTGCGCTATCTGTCTGTCAGTCAGTTACGGAACTGTTTTATATATACAGACTACTATTCTAAACATATAATTTTAGGTTCGGAGCAAATATTTCGAAATCCCTGAATAAAAGTATCCTCTTCTGTTTCGTACGAAATCCATTTCGTACGAATTTCCATTGGATGAATATAATTTACATAACTAGAAACACCGTGAAAACAGGATGTCAAAATTCTAATCTTTTAATAAACACTTTTGAATTTTCTGTACTGAAAGATCCATTCCTCATTCACAGAAACGACTCTTTTAATGAATCTTAAATGATGCATATGATTATCTGACTCGTTTCCTT
Organism: Dolomedes plantarius; assembly: GCA_907164885.2. NCBI lineage: Eukaryota > Metazoa > Arthropoda > Arachnida > Araneae > Dolomedidae > Dolomedes > Dolomedes plantarius. Next base: position 37,923,383 of record OU015493.1, on the reverse strand, counting down.
TGAACTGTGTATTCACTAAGAACGAAAGCTAGTAATCGGTTGCAAACTTCCGCTGGTCTAATGCTAATGTTTTTCAATAGTTTTTAAAAGTTCAGAATAGAACCTCAACCATTTAAAATTGAAAACTATGAAACTTAAGTCTAATTACCCATCCTCCTACAGTGCGATAATCGGGAATAATATATACACATTATCAGTTCAGTTTAACATGAAACGTAAAATATGAATCTACGATACAATTTATACTATTCCAAGCGTGAAATCGTATAATTATAAACTATTTAACCATTTAAGAACTTAATGTTATACTTTTCCAATATCTAATGCAGCATGAAACATTATTAAATTAAATTAATATTACTAAACGTCTTTGTGCAGTTAATAGAAATATTTTTTTAAATATTCTAATCTGTTTAAAAACCTCGAAAGAATAAGGATGAAGCCCTTTTATGTCAAAAAATGATGCGATTTCTTACCTTTAGTTACATGTTGTAACTAGTAATTCTTGTATCCAGTAAATTAACAAATAGAGCATCGTTATAGGCAATGTGTTTAGTAATCAATGAATCATTCAATTTTTTTGTTATTTCTTATTAACTTCATCTTGATTTTGAGGGAGAAATACGCTGTTCTACTAAATTTTAGTATTTAAATGTGTAATGTAATAACTACTGCGGATTTTCGAAATTGCATTCTGTTTTCTATTACACCAGGGGTTCTCAACCTTTCAGGCTCTGTGCCCCCCTTTGAACACTGATATGAGGTTACGCCTCCCTCCCTCCACTACCATATGTGGTTAATACAAATAGTACAATCAGACTGAAGCTTGTTATTAAATGAAAATATAGAATAGATAATTTCATACGCAAAATTTAATATTACTACACATATCTTAATTTGGAACATATTATTATTAGAACATATGAAATAAAAAAATTAAATACAGATCAAACATATTTGGGGTAATCAAGGATCTAGGCGAGGTTGGCATGTAATACCAGTCACTTTCACAACATTAAGGCTGCTATGTACTAACCCCATTGGATTCGCTCACCTCAATGTTAACCTATGGAGAAAATTTGTCCACGAATTGCCGACTTGGATTCAAAGATTTTTTTTTTAATTGTACTCCGTCATAGAGAAAGAAATTTTTCATTTGTATACATTTTTCGTTTTTTTAAATCAATTAATATTTTTAAATTTAAATTATTCTGGGAAAAATCTGGTATAGTGTGTTTAAAACGCTCATAAATTCCTTCGGTGGACGAAATTTATAAAATCAATCCTGTAGCGCTTTGCAGAAAAGTTCAGGCTATCTGACAATACCAATTTTATTTGATTATCAGCATTTATGTACCTGTAAATAGTTGACAAAAATATATTTTAAATAAAAAATTTGGGGGCAGCTCTTAACCCCCCTATAGAGAGAGAGCCATTACAATCCCTCAAAATGTCAATCCTAAGGGGGGTGGAATTCTCCAACTGTCAACTGGACTCCATCCACCACAAGAGTCTGCAAGAAGAGGAAAAGGGAAATACGATTTTTTTCTTAGTACATAGCAGCCTTAATGAGAGGGCTGGCACTGTTTGTCCTTGACAAGTTTTTGAATATTAGGTTGTAACTTTGACAAAGTACACCTCAGATCACTTTCAACGTCCAGACGTACGACAATTATCGTGTTTTTACAATTGCGACAATTATCGTGTTCGTGTTCGTATGTCGAAAATACGTTACGGTTACATTGTGACCGCAAAATTGAGTACAGTAAATTACAGTTAGTTTTACTTTTTTTTACTTATTTTTTAAACTCACTCCTCCCTTGAAATTCTTCTACGCCCCCCCCCACCCCAGGGAGGCGCGCTCCCTAGGTTGAGAACCGCTGTATTACACTATTAACGACAGTAGATAAGTTAAGCTTTAATTATTCTTTCGTCTTAAAAAAGTGATATCCTAGCATGAAAAGTAAATTATTCTATTGGGTTACAAAGAAAACGAAAAACAGTAAAGTGTGAGTCAAAAGAAGTCTACAGATCATATACAAAGTCCTACAAATTAATAAAGAAATTATAAGTGAAAAAATAAAATTATGCGGGCAATATTTGAATTAGGAATTAATTCAAATATTGCCCGCATATCACCTACTTTGTTTTGTTACTAGGTGGCAAAGTATGTTTAGATCACTGGCAGCGGGCCAGTGATTTAAACGTCTCTGGTTCGATGCCGGTCGCTGACAAATCCACCGCCGTGTTCACTAATGATGGCCGGGGCACGTAAAATATGTCGTGGCTGTATTTCGCTCCAAGTTCTCAAATTTACCTCAGGAGGTTCCGGGGTCAAGTGTTCCGGTCTCGTCACTTGGCTCGGTTAAAAATTACGGGACCGGCCCATAGGGAGGTAATGTTGGTCCGCCTATACGGTGCTCCCAGAAAAGTGGCCAGCAAAACCGCGGTGTCATATGGCGGTTAGGACAATGTCCATCCGTCTGTCGCATTCGAAAAAAAAGTTACTAGTTTACATACACGCGTAAAAAATTGCTTTTTTCCCCACACATACACACACACACAGTCCCAGCCAAATAGAAACACTTTGAAAAAAATATATGTTTGACTAACTCTTTGATTCTTGTTGGGCTTACAAAAACATATCAGGGACCTATAAATTTCTTAACGTGCTTATTTTATGCAACGAACTGGTGTCTTACTGGCACGGGTCATTCATGCCTATAACTATAAAAGAAGTCATTAGAGTACTGTTTGAATCATTGAGTGTTGATATGAACAGTTACTTTCAGTCTGGCCATCGATGTTTATGTTTAAAAACATTTCTATCAAAATTGTTGAAACGAGTAAAGTTTCGAGCAGCAGTTATCGTCACAAATACAGTTATAAGGAAGTAACAGAAGTAATGAGATAAAAAAAATATGCAAACGGGTAATAACAAGATGCAAAGGAGCGATTGGCAAGACTTTCGTTCAAATATTTGATAGCTGTGGGCTAGAGAATTTTACCTACTATCTGTGCCATTTTTATCGATATGGTACGAGAATGATGATAACAGAATTTCTTTATTGTTTCCAAAAATATCAAAAATTATGGAAAGAACAGAAAAAGTAACCATTAATAGACGTGTGGTTTGAATAGTACCTCATGACGAGTGAAGCGCATCATTTTATAGTCTGACATTTGAAAGAGCAACGATGTTTAAGACTCGTCATTTGATTCCGAGGAAATTTCATCTCTTCCTCCTCATAATGCGAGGATTCGAGATTAATTAGAAGGATGCGATAATTAATAAAGCTCAAAACTGTTCCTTAGGCCCGGGGTAGCCTAGTGGTAGAACGTCGGCATTCGGAGTTGTCACGAAGAGTGACAATATAAGAACACTCACTTGTCAGGCATGAGGTGTGTTTAGAAATCAGCAAGACTTAAGTTAAAATAATTAAGTTTATTCGGAACTTCAATAAACATTTAAAAGTATTAAAAGCAATAACTTAAAACATTTGTATAATCAAAATAATCTCACACAGAGACTTCTAACATACGAATCTCACTAGCTCGTGAGTTCAACTGTGTCTGCTGCTAGCGGCACCTTTGCTCTAACTCGAGCAGTATTTATACAAGCCAGTAACATAACATTGACATATTTGCATAAAATACACTGGAAAGGAAAAATAACAAACCATGGGGAAAACAAACGAAAAACAACATTTCTCAGATGTATGACGTCAAAGTTGCTGTGACGCCATTACTTGTTAGATAATAAGTGCTACGTCAGTCTAAAACGATAGCATGAATGTCGGAAAATAATACAAGTAAATGATCTAATAATCTAAAGTTTAGATAGCCCTTTTAAGGTTCATTTTCCTAACAGGAGTTGAAGGTGCTCGGATCAAATCCCGACAAGCGCCATTAAATACCTCCGTGTTCAGGTCGGATATGGAGACGTTAAGTCCGTAGACTGGAAACATTCTGTGTGAGGTCAGAGAGGGTGGGAGAGGGTACGATCCCACCATATGTCGCCCCAGGGAGTGCTCGGTCAAAATTGAGGTGGCATCAGGCTTAACTGGACTCCGACTGTTGTGGTGCCATTATAAACGAGCCTCATCCCTCAGCTCAGTGGCATATATGGACCTGGTCTGAAATGCTTCCGGCCAGGGGGATTAGAAACAACTACAACAGCAAACATTTGTTTATTACTGAAGCTGGCATCAAGTCAAAGCTGCTCATGGCGAAAACACGGACTTTCTATTTTTATTTCTTCAGAGTGGGGATTTTCACTAAATCATTTATACACTTTTTACAGCCAAAGAAAATCCGCAAGTGTTGGGTATCGTAAAGCACTTCAATAAGTGATAAGTATTGAAGTACTCTTACAGTAAATCCCGCATGTAGTAAAGTGATATAAAATATGAACTTCTAAATAACACATTATCTTGAATAGGGTCTAATTCTTAAATTCCACCATATTGATCTTCTGAATATAAGAAGACCGGCTTTCGCAGTGTGTGAATGGCGTGATTGCTTATACGAGTCTTTGTTTTCACTTTTATACCCATTAGCAAACTATCTGTTCGTTTCGCATTTAGGGCCTACATTATCTATAATAGGGTGATATTGCAACAATACTGGAATCTCTTCCACTGCATTTAACTATTATACGCCTATACATTTCACCAGAAGTTCTTACCAATTCTCACTTCGGACGGTTTGTTCAGAAATAATAATGAAATCGAATAAATGTCCGCAATCAGGAAAAATAATTGAACAATAAAATCTTTAAACGGAGCTTTGCTTGAGTCTTGTCAATTATGAAAAAAACCTGATGCCTGTTATCGTTTCAAACCTCATTTAAATAAAGAATATTTAAATATCATGTACATGACGTAAATCACAAAAATCAAAATTCAATTTTCATTTAAAGCTTAGCTATGTATTCAATTTTTTGAATGTATCTGAACAACTAAAATGCTATTCAGTTAAATAAACTAATTTCCTTTATAAATACATATAGATCATCGGAACTTTTAAAGTTGTTGAGTATAAAACTTTATAGTTGTTTGAGTATAAAACTTTAAAATTCAAATAATTTATGAATAATATTAATACAATACCTTTCTTTTCTAATTTACAGAGTAAGACATTATTTTCCTGTATAACAATAATTGCTAAAGTACTCGCTGAAAATTCTTCAAATATATAAAAAAAATTTATTTTTATGATAACACGAAGACAGACCATAAAAACAACACTCAAAGAATATTTTCCTGTCATAAGAAAGGTTTAATAAAAATCTTTGCAACTTTAATATCATATACATTCTATGAAAAGTTAAAGAATCCTGACTGGAAAGAAACGTCCTTATTAGAGTGTCTGGTGAACTATATGAAGCTATTTCATATTTTACAAAGTCTAAAATAATCTTTAATCCTTCTTATATAAAGCAGACATACACTTAATAAACGCAATCTATCCTTAATAATACCAACAGCTTGTAAAGGAGAAGTAAGAGATTAAATACAATATCTGCATAACAATGTCTAAGTGAATCAGAAGAAATTTAACCAGAAAATATTTTGGATCAAAAGTTTAAAAGAATTCTGAAGTAATACTTTTAGCGTTAGTATTCTCTCTTTAATCAAAAAGAGTAAAGTTTCATCTAGAATGAAATTTTATCGTAAAAATATCATTGTACATTAGGTGGTATTTGAATAATATATTGCAAAGAAACGGTTTTATTTTGAAAAGAAAATTCAGACTGCATATTTCTTCATGTTATATTTCTCTAATTAAAGATTTTTTCTCATCACTGCAGGGACATTATCTCTCGACATTCGTCTATATACACTATATACACGGGATTGTTAGTTTCTTGTACTGGAAGCACCTCAAATGTGAACCAATATCGGCCTTTGATGCCACCTCAGTTTAGACCAAGCATTCCTTAGGGTGACATCTGGGAGACTCGTAACAACCTCCCACCCCTACGAATCAAACGGAAAGGCTTTACGGACTGCATATTTAGCATTCCAGTACCCGACGCAGACACGGTACATCGACGCAGAGGACATTCAGTGGTGCTTGTCAGATTCGATTCGAGTCTCCCAGTACGGAATCTCTCCACACTAGTAACTAGGCATCTAATGAAAGATAGTACATGAAATTTTAATGTTTACATTGAGGTTTGGTTTTAGTGTTGATGATATTGCTCAAATTTTTCTTTTGAATGGGGTTTTCCTTTAAATGTCTCCTTAAGACTGCTATGTACTAAGAAAAGAAATCGTATTTCCCTTTTCCTCTTCTTGCAGACTCTTGCGGTGGGAGGAGTCCAGTTGACGGTTCGAGAATTCCACCCCCCTTAGGATTGACATTTTGAAGGATTGGAATGGCTCTCTTTCTATAGGGGTGTTAAGAGCTGCCCCCAAATTTTTTATTTAAAATATATTTTTGTCAACTATTTACAAGTACATAAATGCTGATAATCAAATTAAATTGGTATTGTAAGATAGTCCGAACTTTTCTGCAAATCGCTACAGGTTTCATTTTTTAATTTCATCCACCGAAGGAATTTATGAGCGTTTAAAACACACAATACCAGATTTATCCCCGAATAATTTAAATTTTAAAATATTAATTGCATTTAAAAAAAACGAAAACTGTACACAAATGTAAAATTTCTTTTTCTATGACGGAGTACATTTTTTTTTAAATCTTTGAATCCAAGTCGGCAATCCGTGGACAAATTTTCTCCATAGGTTAACTTTGAGGTGAGCGAATCCAATGGGGTTAGTACATAGCAGCCTTAAGATAAAATAGCCCTTCACTTATAAATTTTCTTTTTTCATTAAATTTTTATTCTCTTTGTCATAACATCGATATGGGTACGTAATTACTACTCATTCTGAATGTTGAAATCAGATTTCAGAATCTTAATATCTCGTGAGTAAAATTTCAAACAGGTTGTAAGGTTTACATAACGTTCGATTCATAATCGAACTCTTCAAGTGCATAAATTTAAAGAAGCCGCTTAAGATATGCTAATTTCAGCATAGTTAGTTGGTAAAATACCAAGCAGCTAGATTAAAGAAAAGGAAGGAGGAAGGTAGTAGAAAGAAGTGTCGAGAGAAAGGCGGCTGGAGCTAGACCTAGAGTCTGGAGTCCAGAATCTGGTGTGTTAATTGTTGAGTTAGGCGAATTGCGGTTTGAGGCGTTTTGGTTAGGTTACTTCAAACCTACGCTAGTTATTGTTAGGAGAAGGTTATTTTGGGGTCGGAGGCCAAAGTCTACTGAGCAGCAGCGCTGGTTTGACTTTCAAAAATTGTGAGTATTTCAAAGGTATTGTGAGTATTTCATAGTTAGGCGAATTGCCGTTTGAGGCGTTTTCGCTAGGTTGCTTCAAACCTACGGGAGTTATTGTTAGAAGAAGTTTATTTTGTGGTCGGAGTCCAAAGTGTACTGAACAGCAGCGCTGGTTTGACTTTCAAGTATTGTGAGTATTTCATAGTTAGGCGAATTGCTGTTTGAGGCGCTTTCGCTGGGTTGTTTCTAACCTAATCGAGTTATTGTTAGAAGAAGGTTATTTTGTGGTCGGAGTCCAAAGTCCACTGAGCAGCAGCGCTGGTTTGACTTTCAGTTATTGTGAGTATTTCAAACTGTATTTTCTTTCAAAGTGTCTATACGGGAATAATATCCCTTCCATGAATGTTTATATAGCTCGTACTAGTAGTAAGCAGTATTTGTGTTGAAAAGCAAATTTATGTGTGAAGTTTAAATAAACATTTTAATTAATTTAGATGATAATTTAGATTAATTTAGAAACATTTTAATTAATTTAATGTTCAAACTTCTCCCCGTCAGCTGCAATACACATTTGGAACCTCGTTTGAATCTCACGTTGCACACGTTGGAGCATAGAGCGTGACACGTTGGCACAAGCGTCCGTAATGCGTCGTTTAAGGTCCTGCAATGTTTGTGGAGGGGTCGCATACACCTGCTGTTTCAGGTATCCCCACAGGAAAAAAGTCCAGTGGAGTCAGATCAGGCGAACGTGGAGGCCACTCTTCGAAACCGCCATACCCAATTATTTGGTCCCCGAATTCCTTGACGAGGTACTCCTTCACTGGAGATCTCAGCTTTGGAATACTCAGACATGACCACGAGCATCAACATACTACAACCCCAAGAAGATGTCTCTTTTATAGCTGTCTCGGGTGAACAGGCGTGACGTTTCTTACGTATTTGCATACTGCAAAAATTTCGAACACCAAGCGCAAGTTGCGTTGAGTTGACGCGATACTATTTTACACGATCTACTTATTGTCTACTCTGTTTATAAAGACAACCAGTACCAGGATGAAACCCTCGAAGTTTGAACCGCGGTCCCTTTGATTGGGGATCAAAAACGATATACCACTGTGCACATTGCTGTGTCGTGTTTTGCCCGAAAGATAATCATTTCTCCTTTCGTTCAAGTTTCGTGACGTCACAGTGTCGGAAATCACGAAAAAACAAATGAGCATTTTAATCGTTCTATTCTTCGTGTTATTGTCCACAAGGTGTCTTTTCTTACTAAATTGATGATGCTCTACAACTTTGTAAATCACTTTTTTCCCCTATCTCGTTCCGTTTTCGACATAGGAATGCTAACTCCACAGTTTTCCAGCAGGTGCGCGGTAGGTGGTTTCATTCAGTAGCGCATGGCTACTTTACTATACCTAGACACCACTTTTATGAATATAGCAGCAGCCGTTCCGAAGTTAAGAGGGTGGGAAGGGACTTTAGTGGGCATACTGTATACACCCAAGTAGAGGGTTGAAGTGAATTAACTCTATAAGGTTAGTATAGAACAAGATATAATTTTGCCTAATGTGCTTACCATCGATTTATTATGATATAACCAAACTTTGCTGAACACAAATTTCTAAGTTGGCTGATATCAAAGAGCGCTTCATATAAAAGAAAATGCGACTTATTTATATTTGATCAAACCTTGGCTATAAATATTTTACATCAAAAAATATTTTTTTAAGTTTTATCCCTTCGAGCATTTCTTATACATTGTAAGTGAAAAAAAACTATAAACGTGTGTTTTTTTTCTCAAAATTGAAACCTTATGATTCACTCTAGACCCATTCTGTCAAATAAAAATGCACCCACGATAAACCTCTTCCTTTATTTGAAATTTTAACCGAATTAAAAATACTCTTGAGAAAATTTTATATCCGCCACGTGCGAAACAGAAAACGTTGTATAACTTCCTAACAATACAGTGATCGATTATCCCAAAGCTTTGCTGCAAAACTATATTTACTGAGTATGAAAATTTGTGTTTACCAGTTTCGGTGGTTTTTGGTATTTTGATTGTGTATAAGATTTTCAGCTTTAGAAATGTTTAGATGTTATTCACTGAAAATCATCATAAAAATGTAGACATCTCTTTGAAATAATGTTCATATCAATTTGTTTTTTGTCATAAAAATTTTAAAAGCATGCGAATTTCAGTGTTTACGTCCGAGATACAGGGTTTATAACACTTTTTATGTTACAAATTTGAAAGCATCGAATGTATAATTTAGTTATATATGCAGCCCAATTATTTTTCAATGCTACCGTTCGAGATACAGGACTTATAACACTTTTTATGTTAGAAATTTGAAAGGATTTAATGTATCCTTTTTTTTTCAGTGTTACCATCCGAGATACAGGACTTATAACACTTTTTATGTTAGAAATCTTAAAGGAATGAATATTTCATTTTGCAATATAATCAGCCGAGTTTGAAGTCCTAATAAGAACATAGAACTGGTTATTTAAGAATAGATGCTTCAACTCTTGGATTCAATTTGCTTTCATAAAAGTCAAACGGAAATGAGAAATAATGATAATAACAACATTTCTATTGAACCACCTCAGATAAACAAGCAAACAAACACGTAACTATTGAGTCTGTATTAAATTAAAAAAATACTGTATTAAATATAAAATAAATACTTTTATCTTTATTTTTTACTTGTTCTTACAGTGCTTTTGAAAATTATCTAAAGATTTTCTTAATAAATCCAACAGGGAAGTAATAAAAGCACATGTCTAGGAATTTTAGCTGAAATAAGCAGTGCGAAAAAAACAGTCAAAAAGAGAAAAGAAAAGCAGAAATTTTAACTATTTCTACAGCCATCCATTTTCAGCGCATAAATACGTAATGTGCGCTACATAGTTCAAATTAGGAGCGAGGCAAGTTCAATAAGTAGTTAAGTAAAACATCATTTTACCAAAATAATTCGCTTATTATACATTAAAAATTACAAGATAAAAAGAACTTTTTATATACCATGTTTTTAAATTTTCTGTTGAATCATATAAACTTGACAATTCTATGCGTAAATAAATACTTTAAAATTTTTTTTGATGAATTATCCCATCAACTAAAAAGAAAATTAAGTTAATTGGAAGTTAACTTGCGTTTAACTTTTCATTCCCGTCCCGGTCGATAGATGGCTGCACAAGTCTACAAAACAAAATTAACTGAAAATGAATTCATTACTGCTTAAAGATGGTTAAAAGTATTAAAATAATGCATTGTCATCGTGTTCTGAGCTATTCTAAAAGTTTCAAATGTCTAGTTAGTCGGGAAGTTAGTTAAAAATCGATTGCAAGATTTGTACTAGACAAACACACACACAAACAAGAAAGCGAGTTAATAAAAACATGGTAAAAATTCTCAAAAGGAGATAAAATTATCACGAGAAGTAATTTAATAGAAATAGTAGAAATGGCTGTCAAAACCATCAGCGGAGTGCCAGAGACAACCGGATCTGCTGTGCCTATGTTAAATGAATGCAGACAGAAAAACCTTCTTCAAACTGAAAATTTTGAAAAATTGTTGAATTCATCTTTACCCAAAGCGACTGTATATACAAAATATGTACTATTATAACTATCTTCAGGTCTTATGGCGACCCTGTAGTACAGCGCGCTGGTTTTCGCTGCTGAGGGTGCTCGGATCGAATTCCGGCTTCACGCCATGAAAAATGCCTCCGTTTGTGTTGTCATTTCATGGGAGATAATGCTGTCCGACTATATGGTGCCCCTGTAATAAAATGGACAGTAAACTGCGGCGTAGTATAGGCGAATGTTTTACGACAAGTGCCTCCGCTTAAAAAAATAAATAATTAAAAATAACTATCTTCAGATATGAATTACTAGCAGAAGGAGAAGAAACATCAGTGACTCCAAATTATTTTATGAATTCTTAACTTGTTTATATATCTTACCCGAAAAATTTTATATTTTAAATGAATTGCTAAAGATAAACTTAAGTAAATTCTGAGATTTCTACAAAATGAGCATAATACCTCCCACTACTATAGTTACTATGTAGCAGTAAAGTCTCTAGGAGTAAAGTAGGAGCAATTTCTATGGCGCGTAGTTCGATTCAAAACATTTTCCTTGCATTATGACAGGTCAATTCCCAATATACGGATACATAAGTCATATTTCAAGCTTTTGATAATAATGGAAAATAATCTTGACGTTTCTGAGCTAAGTCATTGTTATATGTCGTATCGTCTAAATCCTTTATATTTCATATCCTGACAAATATTTCATACGTATTCATTTTTCAGCTGAAATGTCAAACTGTTTATTCATTATTCCTCTAAGGTCAAACATTGAATATCACGTCAAAAGACAGAAGCACTTTCGGAATATGTTACTAAGCACGCATCTGGAAGTCTCAAAGGAAAATTACCGATTTAGAATTTGTAAGTTTTGATCTGTTTCTAAGATGCTTAGCTGGTTTTCAAATCTCATATCTTTCTCAATCAATTGACAAGTTAATCACCAACATATTTTATCGTTCTTCAGAGGTGCACGTTGTACAAACTATATAGACTTTATAAAGATGAAAATTTCATCACACAGGCTATCTGCATTTTTTAAAGAATTTTTGTAGTCTTCCATCTTAATAATAAAACAAACTTGGTTTACTACGACAGCACAACTCCAATAGTTGTGCTGTCGATAACGCTTTCAAGCTATGTCATGTTTTTCCTAAATTGTTAGCAGATCTTTAGTTTACGATGTAGTGCCCTTGTAAACTTCTTAAACATCATGCAATTCCAATGTAGTAATTCAGTCGAACGCCCTGCATACGGATAATCTGATGACCTATCGTCCCGACAGCAATCCTGCTCGACTGGGACCCCCTGGCTCAAGGACACCGGGGCATCCGTCCCGCGCCTCCATGCCAGAAACAAACAACTAATTCCTAACTCTTTTTGTTTTACAAAGTAGCAATTTTTGCGACAACACCTGTTCCTTCTGTTCAGTTTTTCCTCTGTTTTTCCATTTTATTTATTTAATTGCCTTCCCTAATTTTAGAATTTGCATTTTACCTGTCTACATTTTTTATAATTATGCTCTCTTATACTTCTACAATTTTACACATTTACAATTTTATACTAATACAGTTTTACACAACTACAGTTTTACAATAACTTTCACAATGACATTTACAACTTTACAATGTCAATTATACCATTTTCCAATTTATCATTTTTACACATACTTAAATAATTACACAGTCTGTATAAATAAAAGAAAAACTTTGTCTGTCTGTTGCTCGGTTGGTCGGCGGAACAATGCCGGATAGTCCATTTCCGGTATGGCAACCATTATGAAATTCGGCCATGTTTGAAAATGTCGAAATTGATTTTTTTCATAAAAGTACATAAATATTATATATTTGGAAAGAGCTTTAAAAACTGATATTTCTTCTGCGTACACTTATTCTGTTACTTTAATAGTCTTAGAGATATTTCAATTCTAAATTCATACTCCACCGATCACAAATGGCCGTACAAATCATAATCCGCCATGTTTTAAAAGTTAGAATCGATGTATTTTATTTTCATGAAAGTACATAAAGTTTACGTATTTAGAAAGAGCTTTAAAATCTGATATTTTTTTCTGCGTACACTTCATCTGTTACTTCAATAGTTTTAGAGTTATTTGGATTCAGATGTGGATTTTCCTTTGAGATCATCCATCTTTGACGATATAAACAAAGCGTGATTCTAACTAAAAAATGAATCACTGAAAAGAAATGTGTCTAATTTTAATTCTTTTTCTATCTTTCATACTTTTAATTCAAACATTTTAATCATAAATTGATCCTTTTAAGATGCATGATTTTGGCGGGATCGTTTGGCAATTAAAAGTGAAAAAAAATTTTAATTCAAGTGAACTGTGATTCGAGTGTCAAGTGATTCAATAGCTGAGCGAAGCCCGGCTAGTTTTAAATAATTACATTTATGTTACATTTACAATAAATAAATATATAGTGCATATGTTATATGATCTATACCAATGGCTCTAATAACTTATAAAAACTTTACATACATCATTTACATTTTATTACATTAAAGTTTTATAATTTATTCATAAACAGCACACTCTGTAAATTTACTTTTCCTATGAAGTAAATTGTAACAATGGAAAAATGCATTTTATTACATGTTAAAAAACGTAGTATTCTAAAATAAAAAAATTGTAGAATTGTATTCAAAGAATTATGCTTGAAGGAGACATTTTATATAGATATATTATAAAATGTGAAACACTGAATTAACATTTTCCTCCTGTCTGGATAGGAAATTGTCTGGAAATGACATATTTTGTTTACATCTTTAAAGCTTAAAATAATGTTAAAGTACGTCCTGGATAAGTCTGAGATTGATGGAACTTTCTTAAGGCGAAATTATTTTCAAAACTAGATCTTATTCTTTAACATGAAATTCCATTCGATTCTTTATAACACAAGTTTACAGATACGTAAAGTGCATGGCAATGAGCTGAAATTCGAGACATTATCCCAATCTTTATGCATTTTATGACCGTATAAATAATGCGTTTTCTGAATATTTCAAACCAAATATTGTAGGAGTTTTTACGAAATTTTCATGCTAATTTTCCCCTCGCTGCTTTAGAAGACCAGATATTTGCATAAACAACAAGATATATATCCTCAAACACACATATGTGGACTAAGCTACCAGTTTTACAAAACTCACAACGAAAACTTTCTTTTTTTTCATTACATCAGAACTGTGTTCCCAATTCCGTATTTACTTTTTCGTAATTTTTAAATACTCTAAGTGCAGACCAGCATTATTTTCCAGAAAAGAATAATAGAAATTAATTTCTTTTTCCATAATAATCATATGCGATAAAAATGTTGCTTTTCATGAAGTTCTTTAACTTTTTAGGTTATAAATATTTGTTTAAAACTAAGAACATATTGTATACATCAATAAAGTTTCGTCGTATCTCGGCTTAAAAAAACTACTATGCTAGCGAGGCCCTATTATCAATGTATTGAAAATGTACATATTATTTTATATACGGGAATAATTAGTATGTGACACATTTTAATAAATGTTGCGCTAAAAGCTTTGGCAATATCTTCTTGCAAATCATCACAGTATGTTAAAAAATACTGTAAAATATCAGTGAAAATTCATTTGCTTTCGCTGGCAATCCCTTTAAAAATATAGAACAAAAAATAAACCTCAGCACAAGTGCTTCTAATTAAATATTTCGTTGTAACTCATGAGATATAAATACCTCCAAGTTTAACAGCATGAGGTCATATATGCTTTACTTTTTGCTTTGGTACTAAGAAATGCTGAAGAAAATTTTATAGCGAAACCGTGCGAGATTTTTTACATATATACTTTTGAAGAAGGCTAATAGTTAAAAATTTGCTATTCAAATAGACGTAAAGTAAAGATGTACAGCATATTGCGGAGAGATAGAACAGCATAAAAATCATCATAGTAACATGAGGGTAATTTTTTTTAGTCTTCGAGTTCTATAGTATGTTTTAGGCCGAGAAAGTACAAATATCCTTCTTTTGATACTTTTTAAGTCCCGGACACTATAATTTATTCGATGAAATCCTGCTGCAATTTTGCATTGTAACACAAAAACCTCACTCGCATGCATGAGATATTGAGAAAGACATCATATTTCGCCTAGCGGTACGAGGAAATTTGTTCCATCTTTGCAGTCAAAGATGCTTTCATGAAATTGGATTTTTCCATTCCATCCCAAGACAGTTAAAGAAATTCTTGTTTCTACTTTCTAAAAAGAGAGCGGATAGATATCCCTGCAGTAAAGGGGTCCCGAACTTTATATCTAAATTCTCTGAAAATATTCCCTAAGTCTTCAGTTAAACCCAGGTAATCTGTACACATTACTTTAGACCATGGGTGTCCAACCTTTTGCTTCCATGGACGGCATGTAAAATACAGAGGCTGTTCACACATTTTTTAGACGATGTATATTGTATTCACAAAACAAAATTACATGAAATTCTTGTGTTTTAAATGTTCTATTCGACATCCCTTATTCTGAACTATCTTTCGACACCGCAATTTCCAGAATAATAATGCCTTTTGAAGTGTCAGAAGAGGTATTCTATCCCTTTCCTCCTGAACAGCTTTCCAGAGTCCTGTAAGGGTTTGGGGATGACGTTTGTATAATGACGTTTGTATAATGCCTTTTGAAGTGTCAGAAGAGGTATTCTATCCCTTTCCTCCTGAACAGCTTTCCAGAGTCCTGTGAGGGTTTTGGGATGACGTTTGTATAATGACGTTTGTATAATGCCTTTTGAAGTGTCAGAAGAGGTATTCTATCCCATTCCTCCTGAACAGCTTTCCAGAGTCCTGTAAGGGTTTGGGGATGACGTTTGGATAATGCAGATTTTAAAAGTCCGAAAGCACAAAAATCCATAGGTGATACATCGGGAGATTTAGTAGGGATATCCGTGAAGGGTATGGCCTTGATACCAGTTTTTTGTTCCATTTCTTTTATTAAATTTACAATGGATTTTGATGTGTGATTGCTAGCTTTGTCCTGATGGAGTCTCACAGATTGATGGCACTGTGGGTAAAGCGATGGTATTTCATTCAGAAAAATTGGCGATAAAATATGTTCCTGATAGTATTTGGAGTTAATCTTGACATTTGTTTCCACTCTCTTAATTTTTAACTTGCCATTATAAGAAATACCAGCAACAATCGTGAATCCCTTAGAAAAACTTTCTTTCGATTCTTTGAACCATGTACTTAAATTTTTTTCTCCCCTTTTATGATAATAAATGGCTTTTTTTTGTTGCAATCATTTAAATACACCCATGATTCATCTATTGTAACAATTGTTTTCCATTTTTCTTTGGATAAGTGTTTCTCATATAGAATTCTGCAGCGTGTCCTGCGTTCAGCGATATGATTTTTAAGAAGACGATGCACATTGCGTTTTTTCGCTTTCTTAAGATTTAAATCAACGTTTATCATTTTGCTTACAGTGGACACCGAGCATTTTAATGATTTTGCAACTGTCCTTTGACTAGGGGGATTTTCTTTTAACATTAAACAACGTACCTTTGCAATAGTCGAAGATGTCCGTTTTTTCCTTGGATACTTGTTTGGAATTTTTGTCCCACTTGAGGCTCCAATTTGACGTTTTTTCCTTTCTTGTTGACGATATTACCTATCGACGCTTTTGATATCACAAAACCATGACTCTCACATCGTTTTTGGATAACGGAGTATGCATATTTCTCTTCGGAAAGAGCATAAATGTAGCCTTCGAACCACCGCTTCGTTAAAAACGCCATTTTGAATAAAAACAAAACTTTCAAGCCGTAGACGATAATTTTGACCTTTAAAAACATAGTACAATTGCAATTATTTCTTTTGCAGCAAACGATTTTTAATTACCGCTTACCAAAATCGTCTAAAATATGTGCGAACAGCCTCTGTAGTATATAATACTCTCATTGTTTATAAGTAACAAAATTCCTTTTAATGTTTAATTTTTTTATCATCTCTCTCTATTCTAAAATAAAGTAACTCCCGCTGCCGCCGTCGCTGTCAAATGCTTGTGACGCTATCTCCTCCGAAACCGCTGGGGGTAAAGGGTCGAGAGCGATACCAATGGATGCAGAAAAGTGGGGGGAACAAAGTAAGACATGTCTCATCTTCGTCGAACATTTTTTTGACGAAGACCTTAACAAGTTTTTTTTATGTTTTGTGGGAAAATATTGACTTTTTCATCTTCAGATTACGATAACTCGCCAAAAAATGATCGTAGAATTTTGATCTTTTTACAATCTAAGACTACAGACTATTCTCTTTCAAACTAGACCTCATTTGTTTAAAAATATAGACTAATATTTTCACCAAAAAATGAAACACAGTTTTTTAAGAAATATCGTCCCATGTGTGGATGTAATATCGATGCTCCTCGAGTTTTTATCATACAAAGAAAACATTTACATCATCTGGAAGCTGAAAGCTTTCTTATTCATATAAACCTCGTTTCAAGTCTCTATCTTAAAATTTCGATTTTTAATTGAATTTTAAAGCTGGTAATTTAACAGTGATGAAAAGCCCTTCTTATAAAGGTGACAACAGTAAATGGATGGAAGCTGTTACATTGCACGAAAATCACACATATGTATCTCGCTATTAGCCCTAACAAAGAAAAGATGTAAAAATAATTTAAAAGAAACTAAAAGCAAATTCAATATTCTCCTTACCCTCCCTCAGGTGGTCTCAAAAAGCCTAAGATAATTAAAATCGGTCAATAATTAGTAAATTTATCATACCGAAACTCAAATTCACGATTGTAAACAACGATCTTTGTTGCCATTTTCATTTTAGATCTGTAGAAGAAAGCAACAAACGGTATTTTTATCGTGAAAGCTGTAAGAATTTTATACGCCAATTTTCGAAATAGTTACAAAAGCTGCTAACAGATGGCGCTCTACAACTCGTATTAGCATGCATAAATAAACTCGCACTCTTTGCAAGCAGTCTTTTCAATCACTACATCCCAATCTTTTCAAAATGTCCACCATTCGCTGTCCGGACGTGGAGCAAATGAAAATAAAATTTGCCATCACACCCTGTAGTGTCTCAACAGAAATCGATTCAGCTGCCCAACAGATCGCCGACTGATGCTCGTCCAGCGTAGTGGGATTTTTAGTGTAGACAGTATCTTTTAATGTGCTCCACAGAAAATAGTCACAAGGACTCAGGTCCAGCGAATATAGAGACCAATCCGTGCCTGCGCCAGTAAATTGCAGTAAATTTGGCTAACAGAGCCATATGTTAGCAGCTTTTGTAACTATTTCGAAAATTAGTATATAAAATTCTTACAGCGTTCACGATAAATATACCGTTTGTTGCATTCTTCTACAGATCTTTGTTTTCCAGATTTTTAATTTTGAAATCAGGTACTTCTTCGCTGTGCAGCCTGTATATATATATATATATATATATATATATATATATATATATACAGAGGCTGTTCGCACATTTTTTAGACGATTTTGGTAAGCGGTAATAAAAAATCGTTTGCTGCAAAAGAAATAATTGCAATTGTACTATGTTTTTAAAAGTCAAAATTATCGTCTACTGCTTGAAAGTTTTGTTTTTATTCAAAATGGCGTTTTTAACAAAGCAGTGGTTCGAAGGCTACATTTATGCTCTTTCCGAAGAGAAATATGCATACTCCGTTATCCAAAAACGATGTGAGAGTCATGGTTTTGTGATATCTAAAGCGTCGATAGGTAATATCATCAACAAGAAAGAAAAAAAACGTCAAATTGGAGCCTCAAGTGGGACAAAAATTCCAAACAAGTATCCAAGGAAAAAACGGACATCTTCGACTATTGCAAAGGTACGTTGTTTAATGTTAAAAGAAAATCCCTCTAGTAAAAGGACAGTTGCAAAATAATTAAAATGCTCGGTGTCCACTGTAAACAAAATGATAAACGTTGATTTAAATCTTAAGAAAGCGAAAAAACGCAATGTGTATCGTCTTCTTCCAAATCATATCGCTGAACGCAGGACACGCTGCAGAATTCTATATGAGAAACACTTATCCAAAGAAAAATGGAAAACAATTGTCACAATAGATGAATCATGGGTGTATTTAAATGATTGCAACAAGAAAAGAGCCATTTATTATCATAAAAGGGGAGAAAAAATTTAAGTACATAGTTCAAAGAATCGAAAGAAAGTTTTTCTAAGGGATTCATGATTGTTGCTGGTTTTTCTTATAATTGCAAGTTAAAAATAAAGAGAGTGGAAAAAAATGTCAAGATTAACTCCAAATACTATCAGGAACATATTTTATCGCCAATTTTTCTGAATGAAATACCATCGCTTTACCCACAGTGCCATCAATCTGTGAGACTCCATCAGGACAAAGCTAGCAGTCATACATCATAATCCACTGTAAATTTCCTAAAAGAAATGGAACAAAAAACTGGTATCAAGGCCATACCCTTCACTGATATCCCTACTAAATCTCCCGATGTATCACCTATGGATTTTTGTGCTTTCGGACTTTTAAAATCTGCATTATCCAAACGTCATCCCCAAACCCTTACAGGACTCTGGAAAGCTGTTCAGGAGGAATGGGATAGAATACCTCTTCTGACACTTCAAAAGGCATTATTATCCTGGAAATTGCGGTGCCGAAAGATAGTTCAGAATAAGGGATGTCAAATAGAACATTTAAAACACAAGAATTTTATGTAATTTAGTTTTGTGAATACAATATATATCGTATAAAAAATGTGTGAACAGCCTTTGTATGTATGTATGTATATATATATATATATATATATATATATATAAACAGTGTATAGGCGTCAATTGAAATATTTATAAAGTAGCGGGAAAAACTTTCAAACTAAAAAAAAATATGAAATGTATAATAATATTAGAAAATTAGAATTATCAATTTTTTAATATATAATAAAGAAATACAAACTTTTATAAAAATTGACTTATTAATTATTTAAGTTATTAATTATATCCACTTTTAATATAATTAGCAGCAAACATCCATTCAGAACTAATGAAAGAATATAATTATTTGCCCTTTTACTTTTGAAAAATAATCTATAAAACGGAAAAATACAGCTATAATCTTTGAAATGCATAAAACTGTAAAATATATGTATATTCT
This sequence comes from Dolomedes plantarius, assembly GCA_907164885.2. Taxonomy (NCBI): domain Eukaryota; kingdom Metazoa; phylum Arthropoda; class Arachnida; order Araneae; family Dolomedidae; genus Dolomedes; species Dolomedes plantarius. The sequence goes on along the minus strand of OU015493.1, from coordinate 37,903,340 downwards.
TTGAAACGCACAAATAATGCATGGATATAATTATTTATTAAGAATCGGGAATAAATTATTAAGAATCGGGATTGAGCCCCCAAAAAAATCCCGCCTCTAAATAAAAAAAACCACGAATGAACGCTCTTTTGAGTGGGACATTTCCTTCCACGCCAATTTTGGTGTTCGGGAGCGAAATGTCGCCAAAATCTGGCGAAAACGATCCTCCTTCGGTACCACATTTCAAGACATTAAATCCATTCATATAAAACACTGGATTTTTCAATCATTTTTAAATTTTACTTCTATTTTCTTACAAAACATTCTGTACTTATCACTACTGACTATTCGAAAGTTTAAACAAATGAAACTGCAATACAGTTTTATGATATATTTGTACCTTGAAGCAAAAGCTGAGGGATCTGTTATGACGTGTCCTTAATAAAAAACAACTGAACACCGTAGTCTATAATTTTCTACTTGCAAGGGAAAATCATAGCATTTCAGTCTTACTTTGAGCCTTATTATTACGAATGGCTGTTGTGCATTGATTCAGGATTAATTAGACTCTAAAGAACCACACTCGATTAATATTTAAGATACATTTAACTGAATTATTAATTATATACAAGAGATAGACATTTTTACACTGAAAGCATCAGACGTTGAACATAAAATCCCATTGTTGTATTATTGAAACGTACAGTTCCTAAGTTTTGTCTTTACTGCCTCTTTCCGCTTTTGTCCTATAAAGGGGTGGTAGCGGCATCCAAAATTTCGGACGTTTGTTCTGCTGGAATAAGAATTCGAACTTGCTTGATAGTTTTCAGTTGAGTTTTATTATAATATAAATTTTAAAAAGTATACAGTTATATACGCTTGAATTGTCATATTGTAGCGTATAAGCTGTAGCTCGAAGATAAAATGTGATATTTTACATCTTTTATTTCTTGAACTGTCCAGAACATTAAATTCTCAGAGGAGGTACATTTTTATATCCCCAGCTAAATGCATTCTATAAAATTTTTAGAATTAAATAAACGATGCTGCAAGTTTCTGCGATGATTATACAGCCAGTTATCCCATTTTTATGCTGTAGTGTATGGGAGTATTCTCCTCTCCATCTTTAACTTTAAATCTGTTTATCTCTGAATGAAATTTTTCATGATTTTCCCTTTAAAAGGATAATGTATTCTAAAACTTCTTTCAATATATCTCTGAAAATTATCATACGAAGTTCCTATCTTTAGTTTTCATTTCACTGTTATCAAGATTTTTTATTTAAAAAGTAATTCTGTAAATCCTTTTCTCGGAAGCAAATATTACTCTAAAAACTATTTTTTCTGTCCTTCAAAGGGATTTTTTTTCTAATTTATTAATAAAATTTCAAATCACTGTAACAGGCACTTTTCAGTGTAATATTTGTTTCAGAAAAGTCATTTTTCAAAATTTTTACTCTAAATTCAAATCTCTGATAGCAATTTTAATGGAAACGGAACAATGGGTCTCTGAACAAAATATTTCAGAGATACCTTGCAACGATTTTTAGATATATTATCTTAAAGATAGAAAGTAATATTTAAAATCCTGATAGGCCATTATTTTGGATCTTCTCCTTTGCACAAATGAAAATGTTGCCAATTCTACTGGGGAATGTGGCAAACTGAACTGCTAATTGGCAGTTACTACTGTTTTTGCTTAGGACACTGGCTGGAATGTATTCCATACCAAGTCCATATAGGGGTGCGGCTCCAGTTTATATGGGCACCACAAGTGTTGGAGTCCGACTTAGTGCCTCTGGGTGCCCCATAAATTTTTGGCCGAGCACCCTTAATGGTGACATGTACGGGGATCGTACCTTCCCCACCCCCTTACCTCAAAGAAGGACTTTCCGGTCTATGGATTTAACGTGCCCATATCCGGCCTAGACAGGAAAGTATTGAATGGCACTTGTCGGGATTTGATCTGAGCACCCTCAGTACCGAAAGCCAACACGCTACCACTAGGCTACCGCTGGCTCTCAAGTGTTTTTAATTAAATATTTAATTGTAATTCATGAGTTGAGATATAAAAAATCCGCCAAGTTTTCGACGTGAGGTTATATATGCTCTATTTGTTTATTTTTTTACTTAAACAGACTGGCCCGGTTACTACTGGTTCAGCAGATATATATACTTTTTATAGTATTCATAAATTTTTAAAAAATGACGTTAGTAAAACAACAATGTGTGAGTAACCCATCATCAGATTTAATACAGGATGATCCATATAAGTATTGCTGATAATTTCTAAATTTATATGCGTCAAGATCCTTGATACCAAAACTGTGGGTTGTAGAAGCTTTTGCGGTAGAAATATTTTACTGGAACCCTTGTTTACAGCTCTTAGGTTTTAAAATCCTAATCGGTCGGATACGTCACCTCTAACTGAAGCAGCTGTTTTATCATATACAACGTATATGTCACGAGGGAAGTGGCAAAACTAAAAATATTGATACGGACTGATTTCTGCATGCGTGAATATTTTTTCTTCACATTTAAATTGTAGAATGCAACGGATTCAATACATTGAAAGAACCTATAGCCGGATATAAGATTTAGGAATCCCACGGCTTGGCAGCAGCTAACAGGTTGACATATAATTTTTTACTATTTTGAATCCCCCTCCAAAAAAATTAATAAATAAACGAATTAACAAGATTCTAGCAGGGTCGAAATAAATATTTAGTTAGACTTTTAGTTACGGTGACTTTTATTAAAATTCTAAAGATTCCGAATGTAGTTCTGATTTTTTTCCAACCACCTCTACTGAGCATGACAATTGAGCTGTGTTCTATTAGTCGAGATTTTCTACAAGGTGCGGCCATTAATTTCAAGGACTGATATAACAACTCCAGATAATATTACATGAAATACATACCCATTTAATATGTTTCGAAGTAACTCCCTTCTGTGCTCGGCTGTATAAGTTTCGGAAACAACTTTTAAAGTCCTAATTCGAAACGCTCTTTAATGTGGACGTCACCGTTTACTTGATGGCTTCGACATCCTCAAATCTTGTTCCCTTCAGCAAATCTTTCAGTTTTGGAAACAAGAAAAAGTCTGCCGATGCTAAGTTCGGAGAGTATGGAGGATGCTACATCTCCGCGACCTCATGATGGGGCGATTTGATGAAGGGAACATGATTTGAGGATGTCGAAGCAATCATGAAAACGGTGACGTCCACGTTAAAGAGCATTCCGTAAGAGGACTTTATAAGTTGTTTCCGAAAGTTATACAGCCGAGCACAGAAATGCATTACGGCAGGTGAGAGTTACTTCGAAACATATTAAATGGATATGTATTTCATGTAATATTTTCTGGAGTTATTGGATAAGTCCTGGAAATTAATGGCCGCACCTTGTATTGTGCAGGGTTTGGTTTGGTTTGGACCGCTACTGTCCTTTTTTGCTACACGAGGGCTAATTAGACCGGGACCTACTGCCTAAAGCCGATTCCGATCGGCTACAAGCATATACATGCGAACAGTGGGACTTGAACCCAATACCAGTCTGGAACTCAATACCAGTCATTCCTCAAGTCATTCGAAAATGTTACTTGTACAGGATTCATATAGAAAATAAAGGGAAAAGGCACTGAAAAATGTTAAAATGACTGATGCAGATGAAATGATATCTTAAACATTCGTGGAGTAACACAAAACTGTCAATCTAAAAGCTTTTTCAAGGACTTTTTCAGAAGCAATGTCTTGTTGAAACACTTAACAAATAAACAACCCTTAAGGGGACTAAGGACCTTCAACCTTGTGTTTTAAATTTTCAGTATTTTACTCTACAGAAGGAGAATAATTAATATTATTTTCTGGTATATTGAGGACACTTAGAATTCACAAATAAGTATTTTGAAAAATTAAGACCCATTTTTCAAAAAGTTTTTCAAAAATGCTGGACTTCTTCAAAATGCGCCATGCGCCTTTATTTTCTCCTGGTTTCTTCCAAATTTCTCAAGATTGTTTATTGAAGTGTTTGCTACAGAATTGAGCATAATTCTTTGAAACCACGAATATTTTTCTTTCAAATTTAAAGACCATGAAATACAGCAAAAATAAAATAACAAGTAGATCAAAAAAGGGCTATTTATGGCTATAGATTCATACAAGATAAAAATCAATACGTAATTATGTTTATATATATATATGGTAAACTTAAATTTTAAAAAAAAGGTTTTTCAATGATTTGGAATTCACATGGAGCATTTTTAAAGATGCTAGCAGTTTTGAGAAAAATTTTGAAAAAAAAGCATTATTCTCCAAAAAAATTCTTATTTTGAATTCTATGGGTTTTCAATCGTTCTGAAAAAGAGCACAAATTATTCTCATTTTGTATATAGAGTTAAAAATTGAAATTTAAAAAATTCGTGGTTTAAGGTCCCTTGACCCCTTAAAAGTCCGAGTAAGTTACTTTCGAAAACAAATAAGAAACTTTAATTCAAATTCTGGCATTATAAATAAAGTGAAGAGATTGAACTACTCAATTATCTCAAAATAAACCTTCATTTCTTTGCAATAATGAAATTGGTGTCATGGGGTACGACATATATAAAAAATAATTAATTATTTTTTATATATGTCGTATTATTTTTTATAAAAAATAGTTAATTCTTTATAAATAATAAATAGCGAGCGATGGTCGTTCTAGATCTAAATACAACTTCTTTCTGTCACGTTCAATCCCCATTAAGACTCACTTCAAATCGTTTGACGTAAATTTTCTACTGTTTTCCAAACAAACATATATTTCCCAAAGCTACGATGTAAGAAAACAGGCAAATTTGTGGATTTCTCTTTCCACTTCGCTTCCAAAGATATATTTCCATCGATTCCTCTGATCCGGAGCGCACAAAGTTATCCCCCGGGGATAGTATATATGGAGAATGGCACAGCTCCCGGTGGGTAGTTGTGCCAAAGGCTTATTCATTACCAGTAGATTTCCTATGCGGTCGAATAATTATGTGGATGCTAGCTATTGATCATCTTGTCGGAAATTTAAACCGCGTCTTTCCTCAGATTGTTTATTTGGCGACAGTTGGAACTGGTGAATATAAACAGAAGGGTTAATATTTATTTCAGTGATGAATCATTCAGTCTTTTAATATATATTTGCTTGCATGCATTTATTCCAAATTAACCCCTCGTTTAGTTGAAGATATCAACTAATTTAATTTGTTCGTTCCCTTTCCTTTGCTCTGCATTCATTAATAAGGAAAATTTCCGAAGAATTCAAAGGAAACTTTTCAAGAGATGATATCTACCGAATTTATTTAATATTAGAAAAATACGTATGTCCTGTAATGACTTGTCTCTCAATTATGGTTCACTTAGCTTTTAAAGGGAGTGTTTGTGGTACGTCTAGATTACCACTTTGCCTCTAATTTATTATTAATTGTGAACTAAATATAAGCAAAAAAAATAATATATATATATATATATATAATGAAATGACCCGAATGATCATCTCCTGATAACAAACACATCGAGGCCGAAATTAATACGATTCTATTTCAAAGAACAAATGCAGTTTATTCCATCAAAACATCACCTTACAATGGCAACGCCCAACCCTCTTCTGGCGAGCACACCTAAGTAGCTCTAAACGGGTTGCCGGAAATTGGCGAGGTAGGTTAGTATTAGAAAGACGGGATAAACCCCGAAAGGACGGAAAGGTTACCATAGAGAGAGAAAATTCGTATTAAGGGCGATTAAAGATTTCAGGTGGTTAAAACTTATATATATATATATATATATATATATATATATATATATATATATATATATATATATATATATATATATATATATATATATATATATATATATATATATAACATTAAAAACCCTGTAACACTTTTAAATTCCAGTTATTCTAAATTTACTCGGGCGTACGAGCTAATTTCGATTTTGATTTTGAAAGCTCTCCAGGAGAAATATTAAATGGCGGCCTATTACTCGAAAACTAAACTTGCGTAGCGTGGGTATAAAATTAACTGCTTTAGCGCATTAGTCACGCCTTTTTCCTAACTTTTAACCAATTAACCCCTACTGCGATCACATGACAAGATAAATTTATTTAAGGTCTGGTATCATGTAGATGTATGCTTTTTTCATTTGTATGTTGCCCCGAGATGTTGTATTTCCGTGTATCTTAAAAATAAAATGCAGTTCGAGAAACTTGGTGTGATATGTGTGTCCGAGGGTTGAGAAGATTGAGGGGCTAGTTCTTTATAACTACTTTCGAGATGCTGAAAAACGGCATCGGTCAACGACATTGTAAACGTCACTAAAGCCTTGCTATTTTAAAAGTTTTGTTGGAAATGTTGGAGAACTTGGAAAAACGCACAAACACATATCTATCAAAGTGAAAACAATAGAATATTGGAGCTAAAATCAAGTTCTACAAGACCACCAAATATATCCGTATCAAAGGTGTTTTTAGATAAACACATTTTTTTTGCATGGATACATATATAATTAGAATCTATCATCCAAAAACGGTATCATGTGATTTTGCCGGACACTAAAATCCAGCTGTTTCTGTGTATATTCATCTACAGAATATATTTTAATAACTTCTTGTCATTCAGGCGTACGAAGTTGGATTCTATCGAATATTTCCTCTGTATGTTTATGTAACAGTATTTTTTTCATGGAATTTAGCTTAAAAAAAAGCGGAATTTCAAGAACGATAACAAAACTATATCTAAACCAAAGGACTAGTTCATTACGTATAATAGATTTCAGTAAAGTTTGTAAAATATGGTCTCGCGGTAAATAACACTACCTTCTCACTGAGAAAAGTAGTATGTAATACTTTTATTTGCTAATTGTATATTTATACGAGTACCCTCACATTGTGCCCTACACTGTGCCGTTGCATAAAACCTTGAAAACAACTTGCTAAAAGGGCAGCCGAGCCACAAACATAAATTACTTCTAGTCCATGTAGCCGAAACGTTTAGGCTGATTCAGCTTGAATTTGACGGGAAATTGCGTGAATTAGTGGCTAGAGGGAGAAACGTGAACCTGAAGTGCAGCGATAGCAGGAAATGTGTTAGAGTTAAATGACAAATTGATCGTAACACTTGACTTGAAGGGTAGATATTAAATTACTTCATCAGAAATTTATCTAAATCCCACTTTTTAAAACATTTTTTCAAAACTGTTAAAACAGTAGTAAACGGATAAGTTGTTAGAAGTCTTTCAAAGAACGTTTAATGTTCCTGAACAGGATATTTTGCTGTGCTCCTGTCTAACAAACAGAGAGTTCTCGACTTACGAACGTGCATTCGTTTGTCGGGAAAGCCGCACAAAGTTTAGCGACATTTTTACCATGTTTTTATTAACTCGCTTTCTTGTTTGTGTGTGTGTTTGTCCGGTACAAATCTTACAATCGATTTTTAACTAACTTCCCGACTAGAGAGACATTTGAAACTTTTAGAATAGCTCAGAACACGATGACAATGCCTTTTTTTTAATACTTTTAGCCATCTTTAAGCAGAATTAAATCAATTTTCAGTTATTTTCAATTAATTTTGTTTTGTAGGCTGGTGCAGCCATCTATCGACCGGGACAGGAACAAAAAGTTAAACGCAAGTTAACTTCCAATTAACTTCATTTTCCAAATTAACAGTATTTATTAATACATAGAATTGTCAAGTTTATATGATTCACCAGAAAATTTAAAAACACGGTATATAAAAAGTTCTTTTTATCTTGTAATTATTAATTATTATATTGTTTTGAAACTATGCAATATGTGCATCAATGTAAGGGAAGTATTTCCAAAACTTAAATATATATTTATGTTCAATAAATGTATTTATTGCGTAATATTTTTTTTTCAAACTTGTCGCGAAGACATTCACCTATAATTCACCGCAGTTTTGCTGGCCATTTTATTATGGGGGCGCCATATAGGCGGACCAACATCGCCCCCTATGAAGGGACGACACAACCGGAGGCATTTTTGTGGCGCTTCACCAGGATTCGATCTGAGAACCCTCAGCACCGAAAACCAGCGCGCCGTACCACAAGGCCGCTACGGCCCTTTTATTGTGTAATATAAGTAACTTGAATTTCAGTGTAATACAGATGAAATTCAAACGACCTGTCTGTACTCAATACATTCCTTTGACCAGTCTATACTAGATTTTGCACTTTCTTTTACTGTTTAAATACAATCTATCTTATTTCAACAACAGTTCTAATCCTCACCTATGACTTCATCCTCTTGACTTTTTACCTTTGCCGAATCCTCGACTTGCCTTTAAGTTGTTTTCTTGTCATGCAACTAAATTAATAAGTTTCTCAAGGTCAATAGATGGTTTGGTTTGTCATAACTGCAATATGAAGCATATTGTCAACAATAGTTCGCGATCGACAGGTTAATCACGATCGACGATTGCGGTAGGTTTTTCGTAGATATCACCGGCAATGGCTATCTTTTATTCGTAATCTCTTCACTCTGTCCGTAACACCATAGTCGTCATAATATTTTCCATTGAACCGTCATATATTGGAACTTTTCGTTAATGTTTTGGGAGCTTATTTTCTCTGCTTTCAAGCAATTGAAAAATTCAGATTGAAATGCAGAATTATAAAGCATACCAATAAAGTAGCTGATTCTAAGTATTTAGCTATAGTTTGAAGATGTGAAATTTTTTTTTAAGCTGATGAAATGATTGAAATTTTTCAATTTTCTTTCATAACAAACTTCGAATCAAAATAAAAAAGTAATCCCAATATTTTATTTGGAGTGATTACATAAAAAGTTCGTGCACTGCAAGAAAATGATTCTAATTTCTTGTTAGCAAGAAAATTGCGATTAACGGAAGGGCTATTTGTATGAAATTCATGTTTAAAGTTTAAACTAGAGCTTAGAGTGTGTTAAAGACCAAATATAAACTTTTCTACTTTTAGTCAGTATAAATGTATTATTAAAGAGAAAAATGAATTGCAGCCTTTGACAGATTCATCGTTTTTGAATAATGTAACTGTTTGATTTTCGCATTTCCACAAAGCTGCTGTCCTATATGTTTAATCCCGGGAAATTTCGGATTTAAAGGTAAAAGAAAATATAAAATTATTACGGGTAAACAATGCACAGTATAAAAATTCAGTCACGTATAGGCTTCATCTTAACATTGTATAGGAATTCGCGGGAATAATAATAGCAAAAGGTGTTTTTACTCAGAGTAAAGCGATTGAAAATGCAGTACTTTTATTTTCTGCTGCCATAGACAAAACGTTGATGAAAAAGTTCCACTTAACATCAACTGAACTTTTTTTCAGTAATTAAGCCAAATTTTATATTTTTATGTGTGTGCAATAATTGTGTATTCACAATGCAGTAAATACATTATTCCATTAAAATAGTCAAAGATAAAATTCCTATTTAAAAAAATAGTAATATTTGAAATACGTATTTCACAAAGAGCAGCCTCCTCATAATGTAAACTTTTTCAGTCGTGGATGACTGACTGAGAAGTTTTCTTGCATAATGAACCATATCAACAAATACAATATTGAGTTAAAGGGTTTAATGAGAAATGTGAAGTACATGGCTTTGAAGGAGAGATGAAAAACTGAAGCCAGTCGTCAGCAGAACACCGTTTATGTCGAAATCAACCGTTTATGTCGAAATTAAGCTAGTAAATTATACTTGACCACAGGCAGTTAATTACAGTAATCTTATATATTTTACTCATTTTGTTGGTTTTAAACTGCACTGTTAACCACTGATCTTGTTGTTTTCATGTTAAGTCGATAAAAAGGGTTGTCAAGCAAGTTCTAAAAATATGATGGTTTCCAAGAATATTTTTCTTTTTGCGTTTCGTTCGCACTTTATCTTAAGACCATGTTTTAGACTGAATAAAAAGTTTTTAATTTTAGGTAATTTAGTTGATCACTAAGGAACGAAAATTACATCACGGCTTTTAACCCTTTGAGGGGCGCCGTTTGCACAGTTAAAACGACTAAATCTAGGATCTTTTTCACTTGCATTCAATGTATTCCACTTAAATGAGCAGAAAAATTTTTAGTACTGCCATCTGTTATTAGTTTAAAGAAGTAAAAACTTTTTGCAACCTTTAATTGGAAATTTTTTCAGGATTCTTTAGGTTTAAAAAAAATTAGGAAAAAATCTGCCCCGTGTAAAAGATGGAGGTTCTTGCTCTCGTAAGGGTTAAATAAATCCACATATCAGTATTATTTAACTAACCAATGGCGCAACAGTCCATTGTGGACCAAGGCCGGCGGTGCCTATCTCCGCTTTCTTGACCGTGGACTTGGGGTGCCATACAGCATATGTCTCGGGCAGGTGGTCAGCCTGCCGCGGGACCTCCAGAGTTAGTTCTCAAGCATGCTTGGTCCTCCTTTTATCGACCCACTCAAGGGATGAAAGACTGAGTCGACCTTATCCAGTCGCAGGGTTAAACGTTGGACCTGTGGTGAGGCAGCTTGAAGCTTTTAACCACTACGCCACCGGGCATCATCAGTATTATTTACTTTCGCAAAATATAAATTCTTTAGATTTTTTTCCTGTAGGATATTTTCTCTCTTTTTATTACACTGTATGCTTAGGTATGTTTTATTGAGAGAATGTCTCATTTCACACAACTTGTCTTGGCCAAAATTTGCTGTATGTAGATTTTTTAGGATTGAGATTTCTAGCTTCAGATTTACAAGCGGATATTGAAAGGTCCCTTCTTTTACATGATTGAATTTTGTGTTTCTAAATATTTTTACCATGTTTTTATTAACTCGCTTCCTTGTTTGTTTGTGTGTGTGTGTGTTTGTCCAGTTCCAATCTTGCAATCGATTTTTAACTAACTTCCCGATTAGCTAGACATTTTAAACTGTTAGAATAGATCAGAACACGATGACAATGCATTATTTTAATATTTTTAGCCATCTTTAAGCAGTTTTTGAATTCATTTTCAGTTGATTTTGTTTTGCAGACTGGTGCAGCCATCTATGGTTCTGAACGGGAACGAAAATTTAAACGCAAGTTAACTTCCAATGAGCTTCATTTTCTTTCAAGTTGATGGGATAATTCATCAAAAAAATTTTTAAAAAGTATTTATTAATACATAGATTTGTCAAGTTTATATGATTCAACAGAAAATTTAAAAACATGGTATATAAAAAGTTCTTTTTATCTTGTAATAAATAAAAGAATACTAACACGTGGTTGATAAAAAAATTGGAAGTTTGGCTTTTATTCCTCCTCCGGACAAAAAGTTTAATAGCATGTTGTACTTCGAGTTCAACAAGTTTCATCCCCAAAAATATATCCAATAAGCTGTTCGTTAGTTCGTTTATCGAAAGATTATTTTAAATTGTTTAAATTGTACTTTATTTAATAGACTGAGCTTTCTTATAATTATGTTTGACAATGTTCTGTTGCCGTCTTATACTTTTACAAACTATTGCACTGAAAGCCAAAACGTATACTTCAAATGAATCTTAAGAACATCAAAATGACTCTTAATTCTCAGGCGGTAATAACAGTGTGAAAACACTTTGGTCCTTATAATAATTTTCATTAATTTTGCTTAAGGAATCATAGGAGTCTTAAGGCTTAAAAAATCGATTTTCTAAAAACAAAAGTTAAACTAAAAGGTTTTCTTACCATTTAAAATCTAACTGTGTGAAAAAAGTCTCATTATCTTTGGAGTTATGGCCAAAAATGTGTTTTTAGTAATATGTTTAAAGGAAACTTAAAACCTGTTTTTTCTCAAAAAGTGATTTTTTAGCATTGCGCGCAGGATATCTTCTGAACTGTTCAACATTTTTTATGACATTTCTAGAAGAGTTATATCATATGAATATCTAAAACCTATACTTAAAATTCTATAATTTCATACCATACTTTGTTTTTATTGGGGCATGAATTGTAGAATTTTTACCACAATTCTTGGATATTTAAATACAACTACATGTTAAAAATAGAAGGCGGCTTCAAAACAAAATAATTTAGCTAGGGGTTAATAACATATTCCTGAAGTGCATTTATAGACCATTTTTTGTTGATTATTTTGGAAATGATGTTGCACTCAAGCTATGATTGCCAAAATTTACTCCAATAATAAAGCTCTAATTCGAATTCGCCTATGAAAATATTCTTTAATGGTATGTTTTCAAAAATATTTTCTAAAAAAGACAATTCTTAGAGCTATAAAACGAAATAATAATCTCTATATATAAAAATGTTTGTTTGTTTGTTTGTTTATTCGTATTTTATGCGCTGCCGTACCGTTCATCCGATTGCGATGAAACTTGGTCAACTTATTGCTTGAACTTGCGCGATGGTGAAAGACTATTTTCAATCCGCTACGACGTTCCATTCCCGAATTATATTAGAAGTATCAACGGATATTGAAAATCGCCAAAAAAAATCGCCAAATTTCCCCGGATATTTTTGTTCAAAGGCATTGTAACATTTCATTGTTGCCAATCAAATTATAACATTTCCGTAAAAATAAATAGACATGAATTAAAAACGTGATTTATTCATATAATGGCGCATGCAAGAATGAATTTGATATATTATTTTCATGTACGTGACAACGCCGGAATGTTTTTTTAAATGAAAATATAAGGATGGAAAGTCATTCATTTTCAATGAATGTGTTATTTATCCATTTCATTAATTGAAACTATCCCAAGCTACCTTTTCAAACTCAAATATACTGCAGGACACGTTGACTTAGCTAGAAACACGTGCGTTTAGCCTTGACGCGATGATTTATATAACTGAAGTGACATTGAAACATAGCAGATGATTTAGTTTTGAGAAAGAATTACAATCATGAAATACGTGTATATTATAATTAAGAAAGTGTGAAATTGGCATTGAAACGTAGCAGACGATTTAGTTTTTAGAAAGAATTCAGAGCATGAAATACGTGTATATACTTTTTCTATAATAATTACCAGATTTGCCGTGTTTTAATATTGAATGTGATCTCAATCCATTCAAACATTATTGATTATTTTTCTATAATAATAAATCCATTCAAACGTTATTGACTAGATGTAAATTAATGTTTTAAAATGCCCAAAAAGAGGAGAGCAACTTTTAATCCTGCAGAAGTAAGGGGAAAATGTCAAAGATTGTTGAGAAATGAGCAATGTCATAAAAAAAAACAGAAGAGCGCGAAGCCAATAGAATTCGATATGCAGTTAGACGCTCACAAGAATCTGAAGAAAAAACATAACAAGAGCTCGAAGGTAACATAATTCGAATTGTAGCGATCCGAAGCAGTGAGACTGAAGAAACTTTTAACGCGTCGAACATACGATTGTCTTCGAGTTTCAACATCGAAAGGAGAGGAAAAAGATGAACAACGACAGCACCGACAATAAACTAATGCTATTTGCTACCGTAAAAGAATTTTAGCGAAAACTGAAGAACATCATCATTGAAATGGCTAATCATTGAAAAAAATAATAAGAGAAACTGAATCCCGAGCGAAGCCGGGTAATACATCTAGTTACAAGATAAAAAGAACTTTTTATATACCATGTTTTTAAATATTCTGTTGAACAATATATACTTGACAATTCTATGTATTAATAAATACTTTTTTAAAAATTTTTTGATGAATTATCCCATCAACTTGAAAGAAAATGAAGTTAATTGGAAGTTAACTTGCGTTTAACTTTTCGTTCCCGTGCCGGTCGATAGATGGTTGCACCAGTTTACAAAACAAAATTAATTGAAAATAACTGAAAATTAATTTAATTCTGCTTAAAGATGGCTAAAAGTATTAAAATAATGCATTGTCATCGTGTTCCGAGTTATTCTAAAATTTTCAAATGTCTAGCTAGTCGGGAAGTTAGTTAAAGATCGATTGAAAGATTTGTAAAGGACAAACACACACACAAACAAACAAGAAAGAAAGTTAATAAAACCGTAGTAAAAAGTAAACCTTTAGATGAAATACACCAAGAGATATATAATGCTAAAATGTATGCAATATTTTTCACATATTGGCACTTTAAAGAGTCCTGTGATCCTTTAAAGGAAACACCATAAATATAATCAGATTTAATGTTAGTTTCTCAAATTTATCAGAGTCTAAATATTAGATCATATTTTCGAACAGTCATCGTATTTGTCTTCTAAAATTCCATTATTGTGACGAGTTAACGGAATTACTGATTAAACCTGCATCCTTGTAGCATACTTATTTCGCTAAATGATACGAAATTAAAGCATGGCTGTCATACAATGTTCTTAAATAAAAGGATCGTCTCCCAAGTTTTCTCCAAAGAACTTTTCAGTCTCTCGGCTTATGAACATCTTAATAATTTCGCCGATGAAAGCCTCCAGATGCCGTTGACAGTAATTGCGTTCTCGAAAACATGACGAAAGTTGTATTCTGCTCAGAGATGAAAGTTATATGGTGTTTTAAATGCTGAGGGTGCAAATATCCCGCTCGAAAAATTTATTCATCTTTTAAAATTCATGAGGGTAAAGCGCTGCGATAAAATTAACAAACCTACACTTCATGGAATTCCTTTTCTATACCTAGTTTTATTTCTGATAATACTTGGTAGAAAGGATGATCAAATATTAAATATGAATTATAAAAGAGAAAAATGCAAAGCAACAGAAAATGGATAAGCTAATAATACGAGAATCTCTGCAGTGTTGAAATGTTGGGCAGAAATGTTATTCAATATTTGATAGCAAAGCACCTTAAAAAGAGATTCCCATCCATAATGTCATCAAAATTGTAAATTAAGAGGTTAATATGGAGATCCAGTGCGGAACTTATGTATCGAGAGAAAATTCTGTCGTTTCGGTTGAAGTAAAATTTCAACCATGTTCCCCTTCATCATTTTGTCTTGCTTACGTACAAGCGAGAAACAGAATATGCTAAGAAATTTGACAACTGTATAATCTCGATATTTGGAATATATAAATAAAACTTAATCGGAAACAAATTATACATGGAAATATATATGTCTTTCGGCATATTCTTAGCATGTATTTTGTCTGAAAGAATCAAAAATTGTAAATCAAGTGTGTTAAATTTTTGTAACATTCTAAACCCTGAATGTATTTAGAAAAACTGAAGTAAACATTATTGATTTCTTTATTCTGCAACCTAGCTGTTCTATATCTGTAGAATCGAGACAGAAGATACTCTGTTACATATTCTTTGAAAACCTGAGATTATAGTTTTGCAGAACATACTGTTCCACTAGGTAACTACAAGAGAGAGTAGCCGTTATATACACTGGTGTAAGAAATTAAGAGAATTTGCAGACTTGGTCGATTATCTCTAGAACTACTGTACCAATTTTAATGAAATTCGATATGTACATACATTGATACAATATATAACAAATAACCATTCAATAATTGTAATACACACGCATAATCGTGCGTAACACTCGTTGGATTCGGAAGGTATGAAACAGCGGTTGCAGAATAAACAAAACAATGGGTTAATAGATGGTTTAATAGGGGGTATGGTCCCCTCTTACAGATAGCACCTTAAAAAGAGATTCCCAGCGTGATTTCGTACTTGAAATAAGGCAGTTTATCATTTCCTGTGCAATTGGTCCCACTCGTTCAGTAACGCTGTTTTCATTCCCTGGATGGTTCTCGGAGGGGGGTTGCGAGTTGCAATTGCCCTCTACAGAGCGCCCCAGGCATGCTCTATAGGGTTAAGGTCTGGAGATCTGGCTGGCCAATCCATCCGGCGAATATCCTCACTCTCTAGAAATTCATCGACCAGAAGAGCTCTATGTGGCCTCGCATTGTCGTCCATTAAAATGAACTCAGGGCCAACTGCACCCCTGAAAAGGCGAACATAGGGCTCCAAGACCTCATCCCTATACCTCACACCAGTCACAGTACTTCTTTCAAAGACATGGAGTGGTGTGCGGCCATCCAACATGATGCCTGCCCAGACCATTAAGCCTCCTCCGCCATAATGGTCGATTTCGCGGACATTGGAGGGTAGGTAGCGGGTCCCTGATTCTCTCCATATGAACGTACGGCGAGAATAGGTGTTTAGGCTGAACCGGGACTTATCAGTGAAGAAAACGGTCGCCCATTGATCCATAATCCAATCTCTATGCTCTCTGCACCATGATAAACGGATTCTCCTGTTCGTAGAAGTGAGCGGGACGCAAACAGCTGGTCTTCTTGCAAACAACCCTCTCTCATGAAGTCTTTTGGAAACAGTCACCCTTGATACACGGGTTCCTGTGTCTGCATACAAGTCACGAGAGAGCTGAGAAGCTGTAGCACTCCTGTTACGCCTCGCTATAATCGACAAATGGCGATCTTCTCTGGCCGTCGTGGCTCTTGGGCGACCTTGCTCAGGATTTCTCTCGATGGTTCCGGTATCCTGGAACTGTTTCCATAAGTTACACACGACACTGGGCGTTAAATTGAACTCTCTAAAAATTTGGACTTGAGATTTGCCTGCTTCTAGCCTCCCCACAATTCGCCACCTCATTCCATCATATAAACGTTGGTGGTTACTCAATTTTACTGTTACAATTTGAAATTAACCGATTGCTGCAAAATAACACCAAGAAATTCGCCGAGGTGTGCTAGCAAACGAAATGCGTCTTAACTTACGCGCGCTTATAAAGGCTGTTTCTCTACTGGCTCCGCCTACACACACGTGTACGCTTTCGTATTTGACGTACAAGATTTTTTTTGTCTAGAAGCAGTGGTTTTACATTCAGTTCAGTTCTTTTCATGAAATTCGATAAAATATGCAAATTCTGTTAATTTATTTCACCAGTGTAGAACAGTTAAAATGCCATATCAATATTTCATACTTTAGAGGGAATAAATAATGATATGGCATTTTTACATGAAGTTTTTTGACACAAATGTGCTTCAAAATACTTATGCTTATTTTCCCTTCAATATATATTATGTAATAAATGCAAATTAGCTTTTTCTTCAACGATATCTAACAAAAGGGAATAAGCAAATACTTTCCCTACAATACCCGTTTGGTTTAGCTTACATCTATAATTCCTCAAAAACCAGTTTCATATTTATTTTTGGATTGATAAAAAAATGAATACCTTTTAAAGCATAAACAATTGTATCTTAATTTATGATTTCACAGTTAATAACGTTAACTATATATTTGAATGTCATTTATGGGGGCAGTAAGAAAAAACTGTCAATTGCAATGTGCTGATGTAAATCTCAATAACAGATTAATATTAATTTTCTGATCAGCGAGACAATTTATTTTGTAGTGAATTTTTATGAGTTGATAATATTTAGTAAAGTATATTAACTCAAAGAATGTTAGTAAAATAAATCAATTGTAAGATTTCTGGGGGGGGGGGGGATGTTATCCGTGAAAAATATAGTACGAGAGAGGAAAGCGGTAAATTCCAAGAAATATTGTAGCGACTCGTACAACGTACAGATTTTTTGTACCGATATTTTATGCCGATGTTTATTATCTATTCAAAGATATCTTTAATCATGTATGCTCTTCTTTATTCTATTTAGGAGAAATATCAATACTCACAATGATCTCATATTTTTTTAACTTAAATTTAACCAAAATTTATAATAAATCACCCGGGATTACCCACACGTGACCTGTCGAGCAGTCACAGTTCATCAATTACACAGGCCAACGAAAAATGACCTTTGAAAACTTTTTTAAAGTTAATGTAATTTTTGGTGCTGAATCCGTATCTGACCTCAGTTTTTTTCTAACACCCACAGTTTCGTCACAATGTGACTTCGTCGGAAACTAGAAAATTAGCCGAACATACCATAGAAATAAAAATAAATAAATGTTACAATATGACCAAACTTTTATTCAAGTATAAACACGAAAATACATTTTTATTACATAGATTTTTTGAGTGATTTGGCTTATATTTCCTTTCCTTCTTCTTCTTAAAACTCCTGATATTGCTTTTTCGCCTGGGGATCGCTTGCTCAACTTCTCGGTGAAGTGACCAGTAGTAGTTTCCCATCATATTGGTATTCCAGCGGCCTTGATACCGTCTTTCCATCAATTAAATATCTTGATGAAACTGCTCACCTTGCTCCTCACTGACATCACCCAAATTATCTGGGAAAAAATCAAGGTGACTGTTCAAAAAGTGAATCTTGAGGCTCATCAAACAGCCTAACTTTTTTAACTTTTCCAGCATGTTGGCTACAATAGAAATATTATGTGGGTTCTTTTTGCTTCCCAAGAACTTGGTCATAATC
The DNA here is from genome assembly GCA_907164885.2 of Dolomedes plantarius. Classification (NCBI taxonomy): domain Eukaryota; kingdom Metazoa; phylum Arthropoda; class Arachnida; order Araneae; family Dolomedidae; genus Dolomedes; species Dolomedes plantarius. The sequence continues at coordinate 37,885,075 of OU015493.1, read as the reverse complement.
TGCTTGAATGATACCAAAGCCTTCCTCTCTTTTAAAGTCATTTTTGTTTCAAAGTTGGGATTGAACAACATTTTTCGGATGTCAGGCCCAACAAACACGTCTTCTTCCAATTTTGCTTCTAATAGATGAGGAAACTTCTCGCAGAGATACTTGAAACATTCTCCATCTTTGGGTAAGGCTTTCACAAACTGTTCCATTACGCCTAATTTTATGTGTAGAGGTGGTAGCAGAATGTTTTCCGGGTCCACGAGGTTCCTGCGCAGAATGTTCTTCTCTCCAGGCTTTAAAGGTTTTCTTGCAGGTCAGATTTTTCTGGACCAATGTTGATCCCTTGCCCTACCTCCCCATTCGTATAAAAAACATGGGAATTTGGTAAAGTCACATTGCTGGCGGTTAACTTAAGGCGTTGAATTCGCTAAAAATGTCATTTTTTTAAATATTGAGTGTTGAAATGTGAAAAAATGGTGGGTGATACTGCTT